>VXBA01005639.1:927964-962558 GCA_013399895.1 Serilophus lunatus
GAGGGAAGAAGGTTGTGTTGCATTGCTAATTTAGGTACATGTCAATACATTAATAGAGGATACTGACATAATTTTTCTTTTATCCTGAAAGTAGAGTATTATTTCCCAGCCAGAAACACTCCATTTTTTCCTGTGTTTTTGCAGCCAATAAGAGGATAGTAATGAAAAACAGTCAGCTTGATAGAGTGTTTTAGAATGTGAGATCTTTTGATGATCAGTTTTTAGCCTTACATCTGAAAGATGCTAGAAGGGGAGGAAGAATATAGAGAGGTAAGGAGAAAGGCAACTCATAAGGCATACACTTATTGAGGAAAAAAATTACTTTTCAAATTTGGAGGCAATATCCTGCAATTTCATTTGGACAACCACTTGCTTCATAACCAACAAAGTATTCAAAATTTGATGCCAAAGAAAAGAAGCCTGCAAAGAGCAAAGGGGCAGTCAGACCTACTACTCAGGCACTAAGAATGCTCCTGTGGGATGCTAGCACTGGTCAGCAAGGAATCAATCATTACAGACTTCTGCTAGTGCAACCTCTGCAAAGAGGCCCTGTCTAAAACTAACCTGATAAACAATCACAGACGTTATAGTCCTGTAAAAGGAAAAGAGCTGTACAGCAACCACCTGCACAAGCAATTTTGAAATGAAAGGATGTGAAGATGAAAATTGGGCCATTGTTACTAAGTAGCTAAGAATCCAGCTGAGGTTTTTGTTGTTGTTAACAAGAACAACAAAAGCTCACTGACAATACGGATAGGAGGTATCCAGAAACTAATAAGAAATTATCAATATATTTTCTATCCTATAGGGCCAAAAGGTATCTGTATAATATGAAATATGATTGCTCTCTAATTATAGAAACATTTCCTGGAGTAGCACAGAATAATTAGTCTCTCTGTTAACAAAACCATGTATGTACTTCTTAATTCGACTTATTTGTCAATAAATAAGAAGGTGTTGCTTTAAATAATTTATCAATTCATATCAACACAGTGTAGTCACTAAGAGATTTAGATTTTCTCCATTCCTATTCAGAGTTATAGATAACATCTGATAAATATGTACAGCTCAGTGCAGAGAAATGCAAATAGTGTAGTCTGTAATGGATCTAAGCAGTGTTAGAACATCAAAATATCCCAAACAGTTTTGGGATTACAGATTAGAATCTTCTGATTTCAAGGTTGTCATAAGATTTAAAGGTAGGATTTTTCAAGACATTGAAAGCCAAATATTGAAAACCAGAAAAAAATGTTAATGAAACTTTTTTAAAAAAATTATTATATAATAAAGTATTTTAAAGAAAGGATCCTATCAAAGTTCTAATAACATCCCCTATCTTGTCCAGAAGGCAAGGACCTTAGGATCAGGCTAGGACTCTTCGTATTCCTGACCAGGTACTTGCAGGAGTGATTTCCTTAAATATGCGTGATTTACTTGAGAAAAGGGATAAGGAGTCCTTCACAAAACCTTCAGAAACTTACTCTAGAGTCAGCAGAGACCTGAAATTACTTTAAAATAAATTCTATATGAAATGGAGCCATATTATGAAATAGTGTCATCCTGGACCTCTAGATTTTAGATTACAGAAATTTTTTTGTCTAATCTTTCTTATAGTTTAAAACATAGATATCTAGCAGAAAGAGAAAATATTTTAAATTAAAAAAAATAAAAATGTCATTAATTTACACCATGTATGCTGTAGAAGCATTTATGAAATTAATTGATAAACTAAAATTATTTAATTAGTCTCTCTATATTTCTTCTGTGGGATTTGTCTGGAGGTTTATACAATAATCATGTAAAATCCTCTTCTTTGCACAATCACATGCTATAAGCAGGAGAAAAATCTGAGATGGTCCTATTCCTTCTAGCAGAAGACTCCAGTCTTCCTGTATTGCCTAGGATTTGTTTTCCTGACAAGTCTCCACAAAGCATGATATGTGGCTTCCCACAGCTGCTCCTCCAAAGTTCTTCAAGATGTGCAATTATGTAACTTCCAGTAGTATTAACTTTCCCGAATTTTTGAAAGGATAACATGAATAAACTTTTTGCTATGTTTTTTTCCTGCTCTACAGAGTTTGACTAAATAGACTAAGCATATGGGAGGTGGGCTGGGAAGAACACAGAGTCATCCAGAATCCTCCCACACGCACAGTATTAATCCAAAATATAGGCATGGACTCCATTCCTAGCCTTACCACTGACTTCCTGAACTACTATTTTTTTCTCCTCTTTTCCTAAGTTGTTTGAGGCATGTGTCCATAAATCACTTTGCAGAGCAGAAACCTGGTCATGACTGAGACTGAAATGCAGTTGGAATGTTAATACTAAAAAGAGGAACAGATCACAGAGGCAAAATTATTCAGCAGCAAAGCCAGCCAAGCCTAGGATTCACCAGTAAAGAATGGATTGCCTCTGTCTATGGAGGCAGACAGGCTAAGAGACTATATATTTCTCAGAATCAAATAGCAAAGTTCTCTGAAGTTTTTCTTTCCCATGAGTGCTGTAAATAAAGGAGTGGCACTTTTACAAAACAAGTAAATCTTAAAAGAGAAACTTCTGTTATCCTTCCTTACTAGAATTAACTGCTGTTTAAATGAATTTATGAAGTACATAAAACTGGTTATAATAAATTTTCTTTTCTTCAGCACCCCAAACTTATTGATCTTAGATTCATTCCCAAGTATTGCCGACTGAAATAGGAGCTCCAACTAAATCACTGATTAAGAAATATGTACTTATAAGAATAGTAAGTGTTGCATATACTGGAGTCTCTCAAATCATAATAGCCAGAACATATATTTTCCCCTAAGGACAGAAATTGTTTTTGTCCTTAAAATTATAATTTATCTTCAGCCTTGTGTGATCTTCAATCACACAATGGTTGAGGTTGGAAAGGACCTCTGGAGGTCATTTTGTCCACCTGTCTTGCTCAAGCAGGCCCACCTAGAGTGTGTTGCCCAGGACCATATCCAGGCTTTTTATATCTCCAAGGAGGAAGGAGAGACTCCAGAAAGTTTTAGGAAACCTAAATCTATGTTCTGTGACCCTTGCTGCAGAAAAAGTTTCCTGATCTTCAGATGAAAACTCCAGTGTTTTTGTTTTTGCCCATTACCTCTTGTCCTGTCACTGGACACACTCAAAAAGCCCAGCTATGCCTTCTTTATACCTACAGATATTTATATACATTGATAAGTATACAAAACTTCTGAACATACATGTAAGTATGTAAGGATACATGTCTTCTCCTCTCTAGGCAGAACGATCCCAGTTCTCTCAGCCTTTCCTTGGGTGATAGATGGTCCAATTCCTTCTTGTTGGCCCTTTGCCATTAGGAAACAGATCCAACTCTTTTTTTGTACTGGGAATCCCAGAAGTGGACATTATTACACGAGCAGCCTCACCAGTGTTAGAAGAGGGGAAGAATCAGCTCAGCTGACTTGCTGGCAATAGTCCTCCTGTCGTTTACCACAGAGCATACTGCTGACTTAAAATGGGACCAGTATAGATTATCTTGTTCACTGCCTGAACATGCAAGGTCATTTGTCTTAACGTATTTCCTTTGCTGAATGTAAAATCTACTACGGGCTTGATTTACCTACATTCCCCCTCCCTTTATTTTTTAATTTAAACCTTTGAATAAACTGAAGCTTTATATCTTTATGCATCAAAACAGAAATGTAACCACATTCTTGGGGCCCACATTAAGAATGAGGGCAATTATAAATCCATAAAATTATTACTCTATATGTGATGTAAATGTGAGTGGACTGGAATTAATATCTTGGATAAAGTTTCCTGTGATTAGTTATCTTATATAATAATTCATCATTGCAACAGTGGAGGCAAAAATTAGGAGGAGTGATCCTTCCATTAATTTTTTTGCACAGATTTAAATTACTAAGTTGTAAAGAACTAAAACTTATAGGACATAATGCATTAGTCACTATCATACCAGTGAAAAAAAACCCAAACGAATTTATGCTTTTTGATTGTTCATATAGAGTATGTACTCAAATTCTGGAGATTCTGAATCTGCCATCAACTTTCATCAAACAGCTTAAAGAAAGAAATATTATACTTCACCACACAGGCCAAACATTTGTCTTTGGCATATTGTCCCTCACAATCAAAGAAAACACAAGCCTACTCATCTCCTATGCTGAACTAAATGAAACTAAGGATGTCATTGACGAGCATTATAATATATGGATGTACATGAAAATGAGAGACGAACTGATTGGATATTACCTTCCCTCTTCTTTCATCCTGTGTAAACCAGTACCTTCTCAGTGAATGAAGAAAGTCAGAATATATGACATAAGAATGGAAGTTCTTTAACTGCACCTCCAGGATAAAGTGCAATTTAGCAATAGAAACTAATTTTCCACACTTCTTATCTTTCCTGAGGGAGAAAGGGATAATAGATTTTCTTTAACTGCCCTCCCAAGTATTACACTGAAGACTGAAATTACCACTGAGTCTTAAAAGTATGTGCTTAATGTCCTGAGAAATGCATTTACAGAGAGATGATAATAGAGAATTATATGTATATACCTACACACGCTTATTTTGTATCTGGTTCATAACATTATTAAACTCCATATAAAGCTGTTGTCTGAGTTATGACCATTGAACAAACAATGACATATGAGATCTCTTCTAATTCAGGTAGATAAGTATATCTGAGGAGTACTTCTGAAGGAATTCATGCACAGCAGCAGAATTCCAATTTTTTTAAACCAAATACATGCATTTCCTTCAAAAGACTAAATATACACAATGATAACAGTTTGTTTTACATCATCCCTGCCTATGCTGGGAGTCTTCCTTTGATAATACTTTTCTGAATCTAAGATGTGTGTAGGGAAGGTATATACTAATATACTGTGCATTCCTATCCATACAAATCCATTAGTAGAATCTTTCAACCCACTTGAAAAAAAAAAAAGTCCTTTCTGCACTGAAATTTTATTTTGAATCAAAGCTTCATGAAAATATTCTGATTAACTAAGTTGTACATTCACAGATATCTCAGTATTCTCAAATATATTCCTCAGGTATGATATCATAGGAGGACTCTGCTTTAAGAAGTCTTGCATAGATGGGGGATAAAATTGCACTAGGCCTGATGGGGTGAGGTAGCACATACTGAGCTGGCATCTATGCAGCAGTTCAGCTTCTCTTACTAGAAGTAATTGCCTAAAATTCAAAGCCAATTTACTTCCTCTGCATCAGTGAAAATTAACAGGAAAAATAAAAAATTAAGTTGAATATGTGCGCAAATATTTAGAAAGCAAATGTACCCAAATGAAGAGGCATGTTGCATAGTATATATTCTGTTTCAAATAAAGCATTATGTTTCTTTTAATCCTCAAATTAGGAACACATAAAATCATTAAAAGTATCTCAAAGATGGAGATTCTGTATGCGTAAGGTGCTCTAGTCTTAATGATTCTGCTACTTTGTGAATCTTACTAGTTCAACTACTATTCCTCTGCAAACATACCTTCCAAACAAAAAAACGTGTTTACTTGTCAAAGGTATTTTGTGTGTGGATGAAGTTAGATTCAGTACTTGCACAAGTCCACAGAAAAGGGAGGGTATAAGTCGAATAGCAGTGCAGAGTACAAAGAAAACTAGTAAGCAAGAAAACAGAAGAGCAACATCAAAACCCCAACATATTATTTTTTCCATTTTATTTTTCTTGGGCCTGTTCTTAACTTAGCTTTCACATTCTTTTTTAAAGGAGAGGAACACATTTCATATTTGTCATGTGTCCTGTAAACAGATGCCTGTTACAATATATTGTGATGGAGTGATGTTTATACAATGAAATTAAAAACAAAACTAGGCTTGAATGCATCAGGATCATACTATTGAAAAAATCCTCTTAGTAGATATCTGTAAAAACTTTAGTTATGTACAGTAACTATTGACATTCCTGCTTTCTTGTCAGGAAAAGGCAAAAATAATGCTTTTGGAAAAGTCTGTCAGTCTTTTAAACATTGTACAAAACCACAGAATACTTTCACTCATGTTGACAAAAGTGGAATCTATATTACAACGGTAAATTGCCCAATTTGACCTCAGCTGACATGGAGAACAGTGTTAAACTTACAGAGAGATTAACACATATGGATATGAAGACCACTCGATCAAAAATCAAGCAAGAAAGAGAAAAACATTTTCTACATAACATATCCTTGATCTTTCTATAAGTACAATAGTAAAGAGGTCATGTATCACTGCCTTTTAATTTTCTCTTCCTCTAGTGCTTTTTAGCTGTGTTATGGCTGACTAGAACTGAGACCAGGCAGCAGTACTCTAATGGTCTGAATGTATATTTTTCCTCAAATGTCAAAAATTATCTAGAAAGAAACAAAAAGAAAAATGGTACAAAAAATAACAAATCAAAAACAATTCTAAACAGCACTCTGCTATAATAGCAGTCTCCATAGATGCCAGTGCCTGAGATATGTAACGTAGATGTAATTGCCTCAGTGAAAGACAAAAAAATAGAACAGAGCATTGTCCACATAGGGAAGTGAATGTTTGCAGGCATGAAATGTTGTACTGGCAATTTATAGAACATTACCAAACAAAAATTAAACAGCCTTCAAAGAGAGCAAATCTTTAAAACAACCTTAATAGAGATGTGGGATATCAACACGCCAGAGAGAAAAGATTAAGCCCTGTTGAAAGCCTTACACTATTTATAGCATATAAGTTACGCAGCTAGATCCAAATATCTGCTCAGATAGAGTTTTAACACAATTTAAAAAGCAAAGTCATCTATCAAAGTGCATTAATTTCAGCTATTTTCTGAGGGAAATGGAACAACATGCAGAACACCTAAAAAAGGATTAAAACAAAAACAAATAAACAAACAAAAAAAATCAACAACTACATTGGGCCAGAGTCCATGGATTCCATGTCCAAACAAGTTTGTCAGTTAAAATTACTGAAACTCAGTCATTCCCTTAATTTTACCACTTTCACAGTGATATACCCACTCACAGCTTTGCATTACTTTACTGACATGAAAGCCAATGAAGAGAGCAGGACATAAAGATTAAGATTTTTAAATGTGTAAGTCTGAAATTTAATGGGATTTCTCTTTTTTTGTTGGTTTTTTTTTTGTTTTGTTTTTTTTTTTCAGAATGAGTTTAATGCCACTAAATCTGCAAATTACAACTGCAGAAGCACGTGAGCATTTCCCCAAGTCTCACAAATGAGTCCACTAAGCTGGGTTTATTTGCTTTTATTCATAACACATATTTTCTGAAATATTTTAATGACTACCTGAATCAAGTACAATCATAGACTTGTAGCTTCTGATAACTGGTGCACAACTAAAAGCTGGGACAAACTCAACTTTACTGTGAGTCTATACAATTTGGCAATACTACAAATCTGTTCCTCAGGCTATGGTGATTCTAGAAGGATGAAACATTTTACCTTCACTACAATCAGGAGAAAAATTATTTAAATTTTTAGTTTTAAGAAGGTTGTGAGAGAGTAAGGAGGAAATAAAAAACAATTGGAGGCAATTCTTTTGGCTTGAGCCAGCTGACCTTCATACAAGTTTGAAGGTGATTCTGCTACTTGAAAAAGAATGTGGAGAACAGAGATGAGGAATTGTGATGTATGCTCTACAGCGCATGGACTAATCCCAGGATAACAAAATGTTAATGTCATTATGCTCTCCTCTGTTCTAGGGGTTTCTTGGGTTAGACAGAAAAACACAGGTGGTACAAATCATTTTAGCATATCACTCGGTGGTGCCTTTTGCCTTTTAAAAAAATTGCCATTTACCACACTGACATTTTCAGAAGGTTCAAGTGCACATCTAGTCATATGTCGGGTCGTACGACATCGACTATCACAGGAGAATGGAATCATTCATCACGTGATAGAACTTGCTATTAACCTGAGGAAAAGTTTTACATAACAGGCAATCTTGACTGAAGGCATAAAAATCAAAAAAGATATCAGGCTTCTGCAAGTGGGACATTCCTAAAGGGCAAGTACTGGTGGAATGAAGAATAGTGGTAAAAGCAGTGAAGCAAGCTTTAAACAGGCAACCTCAGGTACTACAGGCTGTATAAGCATGGTAGCAGAAGAACGGAGTAGCTTTGTCTAGTGCGATGTTGATCTGTCTGGCTCTAGATCACATGGGAGGGTTTGAATCCTACTGCAGAAGTTTGAAGAAGATTAATTCACTGCACTTCTCATATCATCAGCTAGACTAAGGCCCATTTTAATCAAGGAGGCTGACAAGGAGGCTAGGTTTTTTATTTTTCTTATATTCCTAAAATGTTTTTCTCTGCTGCTGTAAGTCTTATCTATTTTTATTTAACAAGCTACAGAACAAATGCAAAGATATCCATGTTACGACTAAAACTGCAAGCTTGGTTTTACAGCAAACATACAAATGCTTAACATTCCATTTACTAAACCTTCTACAAACAATTTCATGCCTCATTTTCCAGCTCTAAGTTGGCACAATGGATATCTTCACAAAAAAAAAAAAAAANAGAAGCAAAGCTCTGGTGTTAAGTATTCATTATATACACTCTTCTTCTAAATTTCTTTGACCATCACAATATTTCTTTGATGTTCCAGCATTTTTACATTTCAAAGACTAAGATAACAATGTGATTTTAAGAAGTCTGGAGGGGAATAAAAACAGAATACACATCTATAGTGTGCAGAAAGGAGACTGTATTTTCTAAGGCAGACTCAAGACACTACTTCAGTTGTCCCGACTTAGTTTTGATTGATGTTGGAATGTTTGGGCGGATTTTGTCTTATTAAGTGGAGCAACACAGGTCATAGAAATCCCTGTTACTAGCAGTGATAAACCAATGTTTTTGTAAAGCAACAATTGCCTATTTGTTATTATTTATTTATTCATTTTAAATCACTTGAAAATTGTGAATTATGACTCTGTGAAGCAATCCTCTTAGTTCACTTTGAATCCTCCACAGACACAACGATTAAAGGAGCACTTCTCACTCAAGGGAGCCTCCTTTTTACTATGCAACTCACAAATGGACTTTACACAGCTGGACTGAAGACCTCGAGAAAAGAAAGCAACTGAGAATTAGAAAGATGTGGAAATAAATATTATTCAAAGAAACACATATATTTTCACTGTGCAGAAATCCACTTACATGCATGCAGCTTATGTTGCATATTGTCTGTCCTTTGACATATTTGCTTAAATATTAGGATCTCTAAAAATAGATATATTAATTTTCTGTGTTGATATGTAAGTAATTTTTATGGCTGATTTCCATATAATGGTACTGAAATACATCGTTTATGTAAGAAGAAATACATAAAAATAAGTATTTTTTCATTTGTTAGCACCTTGCTACCTGCTTGTGCTATTTTTACATTTCCAACTCTGAAATCTCCTAGCAAAAAAGAAAGAATACAAAGTTTATAGGTCATACAAAATACATATATTTAGCAATTTAAGAAAAGCGCCAAAACCTTTGCTTTATTTACAGGGAAACAAAAATCTCAAACTATTATATATATTACTGGTGTAATAATTTTGTCTTCTCAAAATTAGTTAATCTCAGCAGTATGTCGATAAATATGTAATCCCAAACAGGTATCATCTTCTAGGCCTTGCAACTCAGGAATTATGAGAATTTTACATATGGGTAATATTAAGAGATAAATACTTAACTAGACATGCGGCAGGAAAGAAAAATAATACACAGTATGATATAACTTTAAAACACTACTTATTTTTTGCCTACAATATTCTGTCATGAGCTAAACTACTCAAACAAATACACATGGGTTAACGTTGTTTTTCCAAACGCACTGTAGTAAAGTTTGTGTGTTTATGGAGACAATGTATATCCATTTCACAGCATTGTCCACACCAAAGGCCACATGGGATCAAAATACCAGTGTTGGAGAAGAAGTTAAAACACATACAGGTTTATTGACTGACCCAGCTCACCAAGGTCCGGATAAAGTATGGTGCATGACAGAGAGGATTAAAGAATCTTTCTACAATTGTATACCTGAAGACTTAATCTCAATGTATTCTACTTTCTCCACATTTCAGATCTCCATAGAATTGTACTTTCACTGCAGCAGTTCCATGCCTGAAAACTGCCAAATACGGTCCAATATTTTACGAGTATTTTGAGTCATAGATTTACTCCCTCAGATCTTGAGAAATCTGAGCTGAAGACATCTTGTTTTGTCCGCCAGAACTATATGATATCTGCTTCTTGTTGAAGCTTGTTCCTTAAAATGTCTATTTCCATCCCTTTGCAATTTTCTAAAAAAATAAAAGGTTGTCATATTTTATCTCTACAATTTTCAGTAAAGTCTCTCAAATATAAGGAGTGGTTTTGCAGTATCCTGGGGGCAGGAGTGTGGGTGGGGAGGATGGAGAAAAAATATTCCTCTCAGAACTTTGTGATGCTTTTCTGATAACCAAAATATTCAAGAATGAGTAGTTTTAAACCCACATCTTTTCCTACAATTATTAATGCAGCTTTCTGAGAAACAAAACGAAACACACATCAGAAGTTCTAACTTTTTCAGAAAAAATATAGTTTTAGACTCTTTCTTGTAGCTCTCCTTTGTTCACAGATAAATCAAGTGCTCATCTCCTCTTACTCATAAAAGCATACAGTGCACATACTTTGGAAAAAGATTGCAAAAAATCCTTCATAGACTAAATCACAGAGACGGCAAAATTACAAGAAAATACATTTCTTCTGACTTCTGTGAGAAAAATATTTCAGTGACAGTGACAAAATATCACAGTTCTAATTAACATATCAAGACCAGAATTTGGTCTCTATTATACACAACGTTTATATTTATCACCTAGGAGAAAGTAAAATACACTTAAAATCTACTTAAAGCTGTTAGAAGTGATTTATTTGTTTTTAGGTTTGCACAATGAAAAACAAAGTCTAAAATAGCTAACAAAATATGTGTGATGTGGGAATCTTCAGTCTACAAGTCAGCATATGTTAACCGTTACATGATTTACACATATTGTATGTTGGGCATTCTCTTATGGGCTACTTGCCTTTGTGTATCAGAAATCTTTTACCTTTTGAGGAAAGAATACGTAACAAAAAGCATTAACAGCATTAAAAGAGGTGATATATAAATACAAGTTTAAAATTTTGTTCATGAATTTGAGCTACAATTGTTTACATGAATAAGTTATATTAGAAAAATGCATGAATTAGCAAAATGTAATTCCTAGACTTTGTATCTAATTTCTTTGTGTTTCTAGGTGTTTATTTTGCTGCTATGCAGTTTACTGAATAGATGCCTGTGTATTCCCAAAATTTTAATAGAGTAAAACAGTTTCTGTCTTTAGCCTTCAATTCAACTATGCACTTTAATAATAGATTAAAAGTAAAGAAGTCAGGGGAAATATGCAGGAGAAGATCAATGAAAGTTTTATCATGACAAAACAAACTCAGGACAAAAACCCTACAGAGTAAGTTTGTAACTCCAAACAATATACTAAGAGAATGGCTTATGTCAACAACTCTGTATTTTAAATGTAAATGATCCCTCCTTAAAACCGTAACAGTTTCATGACAGTTCTGTATAGTTAACTAGTCTCTGTGAATGTTCGTTAGTTTTCCGTCCATAACCAACATTTTTAAGGATGGGAGACAATGTTGTACTCCTGGATTTCTGAAATCTGACAGCACTGTGCAGCCCCAGGCTGCATGGACATCCTTGGAGCCTGACCTGCCGTGGTGGCCACCTGGCCTGTGGAGAGGCATGGTTGTGACCCAGAGCAGCAGAGATGCCCTGGGAAGCCCAGACCTTTTGGATTAGGTGGGTGCAGCATTCAGGGAAGCTCTGTTTGTGGGAGTGGCAGAGGTGGATGGAACTCATGTGGCGCAGTTTTCATCCCTGTCTCTTTATCCTGGCTGTGGGAGGAGAGAGCAGCAGTGGGTATGTTCCACCCTTCGGCTCCTGGGGTTCTTTTCTTCTCGGTCCAACAGCTCAGCTCAAAACAGTGTTTTCCTACCTATTTATGAATAACTGTCCCCCACAACTGCCCTCGCCGGCACCCCCCTAGTGGTGACCATTAAACAACTGTATCTCTCTGCCTCCAAAGAGTGTGCAGCCGCCCTCTACAGCATCACAGCTATCACTGTGCTCAAGGACACTCAGGGAAGGGGTAGTTGTGTTGGAATCGTCATTTGCTCCTGATTATTCTGTGGTTTTGTTTTCTGGTTCTCTTTTTCATTTAAATACATATGTAGATTTATATAATATATGTACGTAATAAAGGTTGTTAACTCTCTCTATATTGTTTTGTCTCATATTATTAAATTTAAAGTGCATAACTGTCCACAAAACCAGGACACACGGCAATTACAAGATGAGAGAAGATGAGACAAGGCCCCACTCATAAACCTTTATAGGTTTCAAGCCAAAACAAGATTCTAAAATTACTTGATAATATTGTGATACAGTAATTGTACTGTCTCTGGCACTTCGCTGTACCTGCTTTACAACTAACATTTATTTTACATTAACCACTTTTGGCTGAAAGGTTTTGTTTAGGTACTATTTACGGCATTCTTCTGAATTCCTTAGTGTAGCACTATGTAAGCATAAAGCAACCCACATCTGGTTACTCTGGCATGAGGTACAAGAAAAATGTAAGCATACTAGGAATAAACCAATAAGACACCTCTCAGTTTCTTAGTTTGGTCAGCATCCTCCCAATTAACAGTGGGAAACAGAATTTGGTTGCACACAGTATTATAAACCACAAAATTTACAGTCCTTAAAAGCAACACCAAAGCATCCTGGCCCTCTTGAGCAACAAACTGCCCTAACAAGTATGGCATAAGGAACAACATATGCTTCATTTCCAACTCCAGAGAAGTCTTCCACATCCAAAGCAGTGGAGAACTACACTTTCAGCCCTCTCTTCAATCCATCACACTCCACGCACGTATAATCATCATGCACCCTGACAGGGTTGGCAGGAGTACTGAAGGCTAAAAAATCTGGAACAGATTAAACAAAAATTATGAAGATAAAACCCTTTAACCTCTATTGCTTTCCCAACAGCTGCCTCTTAGATTCTGAGGGAGTTATAATGTGAACCTCTTTATTGTTAATCTCTAAGTTAACATGTCTCTCAAAGAAGGACCAAAACTGTCAGATTTGTCCTTGAAATATATAAATTCCCGTGGAAACAAAAAGAAAGCATTGATGTTCTCTACTTTCTGTCATATACCACTGTGACTATTTGGAGAATCTTTTTATGGATATAATCACTCTGTTTGACGAAAAATTCTATTTTGTTTGAAAGTTTTGTCCTTGCCCTGAGAAAATCATATGTGAGGTGCTTTGTAGAAATGACAAGAGAAGTGCTGTAAAGTAAAAAAATCTATTTTATCTACCCAATGAACTCGTTCATATCAGGTTGCTGCAGATGTTGTAGCAGAGACAAAAAATTTCTTTACTCCTTGGAATATTTAGGGGTAAACTCTACAGGTGTCTCTGTCCAGCTGTTTCCTATACAACTTCATGTACAGACATTATTTAACCAGCTTTACCTGTGAGAATAAAGGCTCAAAATGGGAATCAAAGTGTTCCTTAAACAATGGTTCAGGAAAATAGTTCACCAGAAAGTGCTATCCCTTCATGAAAGATATGTGTTCTCTTTGAAGATACTTGAAATGTTCTGATTCAGTAAACTTGCTGTTTTGATCATCAAAAGGAGTACTTGCGGAGTTTTTAAATATCCATACTTAATAATTATATTAACAACAGAAATATTAATACAGATATTAGAAATGGAGATCTAAATTCTGTTCTGGAACTCACAGTAACTTTTTGGTTGGTAAAGTGGTTGTACTTTGTAGAAGTATAGGAGAAACTTTTTACTCTGAACTGACTACAAATATCTATATCACCTTTTATCTGACAAAATATAACAAATACACAAGTCATATTGGCTACTGCCATGAGCAGGAGATACCTAGGACTTCAGGCTGACTACAAATGTGGAAGTCTCAGCAGCAGGTGACCAACCTGAGTTACAAACCCAAGTGCTTATTATGTAGAATTTAACCATCATTATGTTTCTGATGCATGCAAGGCTGCATTTCCGACATATATGTAACCTTCTGGTAGCCGGTCTTCAACTGGAAATTTGTTCTGTTAAGAGGTGGAAAACAAATAGCACCAAGATAAACAGCCTTATCCCAGATTTCCAACTCCTATCTCTTCCAATATGCGCCAGCGATAATAATGATGTTCATGGCCTTAGAACAAGATCCCCTTTTAACATCGCTTTGTCAATATATGCTTTATCATTCCACGTATTGGAACAGTTAACATGTTCCTTCTATATTATTTGAAGTAAAAACGTTTCAGGAAAAAAAGGAAAAGCACATCTGAAGTTCTCTAATCATATCACTGGCTCAGGCTCATTATCCCAAATCAGCTTGTCAATTATACTGTAAATAAGTTTTGACATGATACTTTTCTTATATCTAGTATATATTTTTACTATATATGTATATATGTCCTTATATATATACATATATTAACAAATCAAAATGAGTGAGTTTTAATGAACACTTTGGATTCATCCTTTGGAATCCTGAACAAAAGCATACACTGAACTATGCTGCCAGTACTGAAATATGGGTCAGAACTGTTGATATATTCTTAGCCTAGTTTTTCTGTTTCATGCAGAACCTACTGACATTTCTTTCTCCTGGCCTGAAAGAAATGGTCTGTTTGACATCAACAGATGGAAACCACAAAGACTCAAAAAAAAAAAAAGTGCACAATATATTGGAAAAAATATTTTTGCTGATACAATACAGAGAATCCCTCTCAGTGGAATGTAGTTCATGCTTTTATAGGTGTGTTTCTGTAAATATATACAGGTTCTTAAAAATACAGGTTTATTTTCTTTTCAGGAATTTAAACCTGTTCTTCCATCCACATAAAATTAATTTGAATTAATATTTTCCCCATTTTTTTATTAATTTGTTCGACCTATAGTTGTTCTTTCTCATTTCACTTAGACTTTCGGTACATAAATCTATTCTAAATGTTTTCACAGCTGCTCAGAAGGTGTTGATTCTTAGTGTCAACTCATTCACTCAACTTAACATAATCATTCCCTTTTAACGAAACAGTTAACAGGAGACTGACAACTATCATTTTACTGATGGGGTCCAATAGCAGGGAGAGGTGACAGTGGTGTAATTACCATGGCTGACACACTTCGTTCACTTTTTCCCACCTTTTTAGGCAGATGAGGCAGTACTGTGCAATGTCAACAATCAAAATGGAAATGCAGGCAGTGTGAAGACCCGGGTGAGTAATTACCAGGGGCTGCAGACCTGTGACTACTTCCAGTGTGGCAGGGCTGACAAGGTGCAGATTGTTTTTTATCCCCTAGTGTGAATCTGGCTGTCTTGCTGTTGATAGATCCAGGTGGTGGTATTAATTAATACACCGGCAGGAGCTAGTTCAGCTCTTGACAATGCATTATCCTTACTGAAAAGAGAAGGTGGCAGTCTGTTGTTGAGAAAAAGTCATTCTTTTTGACTTCTTTCTATTGAAGCTGAAAAATATAGCATAGATTGAGAAGTAAGAATTTATCATGAAAGACGACTTACACTAACAGATCTAGTCTTGCTGTATTTCTGTCTTTGTAAGTTGGATGCAGGTCAGGCTGCATTATTTAATGAAATCACACTCAGAAATATCAATACCACATAGGTTGTTGATACAAGAAATGTTTGACTACGTGTTCAAGTACTGTATGTAGACATTAGGCTTGTCTTGTTAAAATTTTTTGCACCTATGAACTTTACGTCATCAATTTCCTGCCATTTGATCTGCAAATACATTCCAGTGGAAAATATTCCTACAGAATGGCAATTAGCTGAAATGCAGACTCAGATTGTGGGTGTAATTAGCACCATGGATGCCATCTAAATATACAGTCACAGCTGTCAATGTTCTAATCACCTGTAAAACATTAGTGGTACTATTACTTAGACCCTTTGGTACTTTACATTCAAAATTTAAATTTGAATATATGCAACAATATGTGCTCCACTTGGATGGTGAGCTCCTTCAAAGAGACTGTTCTCGTGGTACAAATTGTTAAGTCCAAACACTGTTTTCAATGATGACTTTACATTTTTTCATATGTCTAGTAAATCAAATATATTTTATGGCATGGGAACATGCAATCCTCCATCTTTAGGTAGGGTACATGAAGGGGTAAAAACTTGGGTTCTCAGCTACTTAACACACTCGCATTATCTCTCTGTCCGTTCTGCTCTACCAGTGGCTTACTCTCTGGAACACTTAATAATCAGTTTCAGCCAATATGAGGAAGCTGGCAAAACCTTTTTTTTTAAGCTATTTAAAATACATTCATTTATTTTTTACTTCAGTGGGTTGGCGATGCTGGCAAGATGATAAAGTAATGCTGATGATGAGCCTCAGAAGTATGTTTTAGGTGAAGTTAAAAGGAAAACATAGCTATGATCTTAAATTTATAAAGTTGCTTCTGAAAACAGGTCAGTAGCTGCTAATTCATTGGGATGCTCTTCAAAAGTTTACAGTTTAAGTAATGACTATTCATGTGAACATATTTTGATAATACCATATTTGTATGGTATAAACATGGAATGTTAAACTGTTTTTATTCATATGTGAATAATTCTTTTACATTCAAATTTCAGTATCCAAGTAATGAGCTTCAAAAGTATGGGGAAAAAAATTGTTTGAAATGTAAAACTTTCAAAATATTGCACATATATCAGTATATATGCACCTGAAAATGCATGCCTTAAAATGGTCTTCTACAAGAACTCACAAAAAACTCACCTAAAATGCATATAACCCAGTGGTATTATCCAAAACTGAGATATAAACTTATTGCTGCTATGTCACACATGCAAACTCAATTTTATTGCAGTAACACCCAGTATTGAACTTCATCCCTCAAAATTGTACACTGTATTGAAAGGAAATAATAGTGTTAAAGAAAAGCTAATCCTGTGATCTTTTAACATTTGGCTGCAGATGTTATGCCATGTTCAAGTGAAATATTTGCCTGCCTTCCTTCTTACTCACTCAAATAGTTACTGGGTTAGACACATTGCAGTCTCCTCAAATAAAATACCCTATTTAAATGAATCCCTGACACTCAGAATTGAACTGCTGAGACATGCCCGCACATGCAGTAGTCAGAGGCAATATTAAAAATAGACTCTACCAAATAGCAGAAAAGTAACATACGAAAACAAAAGCTGGTAATCACTATTGAGAAATTCTGGTGATGGATATGAAAGCATACTGGAAAAAATGCAAATGAAATTTATGCAGGACTGCAAAGAAAGAAAAATAATTTTACACCTACAGGCTGTAATAAGATCTCTGATTGTTGGTATCACACCTGTAGACCTCTGAACTAGTATGGCAGAAATACAGGGGCATGACTCATTTACTGCAATAAACAGCTTGCTGATTGATGAGAAATAAAGTAATTTGTATCTTCTTCTATTTAAAATTCCAGTAAAATGAAAGGCAACTAGTCACCCTCTGCTATGAGGTGGCAGTGCATTCCCATAGCTTCATGGATTTCATTGGAAAAACTGCATCTATATGATTATTATCAGATATATCCCTGAAATAAATTTCTGTGGCATCTTGAAACTCCTAGAGTACAACTAAGTTTTATTACTGACCTTGCTGACTATAATTTGTTTCCCAAGTTTAGTGTAAAAAGACACTTAAGGAGGTTAATTTTTTTACATGCTAGCAATGAGCCATATATATTCCTGCTTATATTCTTTTGGCCTAATTAAATTCTCACATCAATTTACACAGACCTGTGAGCAAATGTAACCTATTTTACAGCTTTCCAGACTAAGCCCTGCCCCAGGGTAAATGACAGCAGGGGTAGCTGCTTTAACTTCTGGTTGAATGTTCAAACTGTTGATGTAACAACAACTGTGAAAAGTTGATTAAACATTTTAGATATCAGCTTTCCTGGATGCTACTTGTACAGAATGAGTTATGTTCAGCTATCCTTAGACATAATGTGTCTTTAGTAAGACTTCATAAATAAGAGTATGATCATTAGGAAAAGTTAATAAGTGGACTAAATAAAAGCTTTCGCACAAGTACTGCACACACACACCCGCTGCTCCACAGCTCAGCCACCATTCTCCTGTCCTGTGCATTCCATGATAAATGTGAAACAATTCAAGCCACGCAATCTTACAGTGAAAGAGGCAGAGGTACTGTATAGGTATCACAGAAATATCAGGGGGCATGGACATACATGTAGGCATTAACTAAAGATACTTAAAGCTTGTTAGCCCACAGAAACTTATCCTGTCACAACTTAAAAAAAGTGACAGAATCTAAAATACTACACAAGTTTTAAAAAAAATTATTTGAAACATAGGTTTGTTTCTCTGTTTTTCATGAGAGCATCCATCTCTAACTCCTTATTTTCACTTCTTTTTTTTCTTTAAAAAGTATATACACACCTACTTGAAAGCCTATCCTGGCAGTACTTCCAAAGCTGCTCTTTCCATGAAATACTTCCTAGAAGTGGGAACTGCATCTTTATGAAGCCTGCCAATTTTGCTTCTGTGTTTTACACCCTTCATGATTACTTTCTGGTTTATAAAGGAAAAATGATGATAAAGAAAATATTTATAAAAAGCAATGACTTCCATTTGATTTTCAAGGCTCTTTTGGGGATGGTAAATGTGTTCTGCACCAGATGACTAACCATAAGAATTAGCTAATTTTCTTCTGAAACTAAAACAATGCATGTTGCAGCTCAGTGAAACAGCTGTTTGTTTGGGCAAAGTCAAATTTTTCATTTGGTAGTTCTGCTATACATTTTTCAAGCACTAATGCTGATTTCCCCACACACGCACTTGAACTCCCAAGTTTCTCTAATTTTGTGTTTCATCCTATTTGTCAGATTTGTCAATATCTTTAGGATCTTCACAGTCTCTTGAAATTCAGAAGGGCTTAGCTTTGGCCAATGATAATATATTTAAGGTGAGAGACTGAAAATATTGCTGTGGTGGATTAAGCCAGAAAACTGGAATGCGAAGTCAGTACAATCATCTAAAACCTAGGTTTCAGATCACCTAGAACCACAAAGAGCAAATTTCCGATTCTACCTATAATGAAATTATTGTTTTCTTGGGAAAGACATATGGATATGCTATGAGCTAGAGAACTCTGCCTCACTGATGTCTGACAAAGATCATAGTCCTAACTATAGCAATCAGAAAAATCTATCAAGAAGAAAATTCTAACGGTTTAGTAACTAAAGGCAAGAATTGGGGTCTTTGAAAGAGGTTTAAGAGATCAAGACAGTACTACTATTATTTCTGGGTATGCCACTGCCCCCTTGTCCTGGTTTCTAAAAGCAATTTGGAATTTTGGTTATGGTCCATAGATTGCAGAGAATTTAATTGCTTTAATGTAGTGTTCACCTACTGGACAAGAAACCCCCAAAAACCCAATGCTCTCACAGTAGTTTAACTGTGGGAATGTTTTAATTCAAACAAATGTATCTTGTTCTGGTTTTAAAACACGGGCACTGATTTGTTGCTTATACCATGCTTGAGCATGGTTTGGAACCAGAAACTAGGCCTAACTGAGGACTGCAGCAGAACAAGTGTCCTCTGAGATTCTAGCAAATCTGGACAGGATACCTAGAAAATGCGCTTGTTCCTACTGCTTTTATTTTACAATAGTGATGTGTGTGCCCTCCTATTTTCATATAAATAGATGATTAATTAAATAGGTATGGGATGACAAAGACCTTTCATAGAAAATACAGAAGCAGCTCAAGTACCATTAAGGGGGAAGGTCATGCTTTCCCTTGCACTTTGTCTGTTCCAGCAGATTTCCTGGTTTTGCTGTATAGTGTAGAATAACTTCTGAGAAGCCTTTTCAAGCCAGCTTGCAGTCTGTGAATTGTGGCACTGTTTTAAGCAAACAAAGATGTGGACTGAAAGACCTCAGATTGAAAAAGTAATCTCATTTTCCAGAGCAAGTGCTTCCCCTCATTTTAGATCTGAAAGAAAAAGTGCAGGCACTAACCCTGAAGTTGTATTAAATGGACAGCCTCAACCAATCAAAGCCCTGAAGAAACAGCAAAATCTTAGACTTGCTAATTCTCCACGCTGTCCTTGAAATTTTGATTATCACTCTGATTTTTTTAATGCGTTACATTCTAATACCTGAAATTTCTAACAGAAGGTTCAACATAAAGGAACAAAGCACCTATGCCTGAGTACCGTGTTGAGCTTAATGTCTTCATAGCTTGGGCTTAAATTATCCATATAAAAATATAACTGGATGTAATATATATATATATAAAATATAATATATATATAATATATATGTATAATGTACCTATTATATACTGACAGGAAATTAATGTGCTTAATAATGAATGCCTGAGAATCACTGAGAATCTCCAAGTAAAAAAAATAGACTAGTCTAAAATGACTTTATTAATTAGAGACGTCATACAAACTTTAGAAGTCATTCATATTATGGAATGGGAAACCTGAGCATACCAAAGAGTGATAAAAAAACAGTAAAAACCCCCAATGTTGAACAAAGATGACCAAAGACAACCACTAAGTCTAAAAGAGTTAAAAGTTTAAAAGACTTTAAAGACTTTTAAAAAATCAAACTTGAAAGACTTCAAGACTTTAAAAGACTAATAGGGACTAAATGTCTACAGTGTGGGAATTAGCGGAATTTATTTTATAAAAATCTTACTTGTTCAATTTTTTGTATTTTGTTTTCTGCACATATGAATCTGTAAGCAAGCTTTTGATTTCCTTCTTAAAAACTTGGATGGCGATGCAAAAAACTCCTGTATTCTGATTTGAACAGTGCACAATTTCTTTCCCACAAAACTTTTTATGATGCATTGTTATTTCTAGCAGTTCAGAAAGTGGTAGAAAGAGATTGTGATTTATTAGACCTCCTCTGAAATCTGTATTTTCAAAAATTCTTCCATTCTTCACTCTGACCTTTATGACTTAAGTGTCAAGTATGGGCTGCAAACATGAAAGGCAAAATCAAGTTTAAAGCAATGTCTTCAAGCAGGAAGAAGAAATTTTCAATGCTAATAATGTTTTGATTGCAGTTTCATTTCTATGATCTTTAATGTACATTTATAATGCATTTTTAAAATAGGAATTAAATCAGATAATTAAGAATCTATGAGTACATATCATACAATTCTGTAAAACTGTGATTAATTCATGTTTAAGCAAACTTGTCAAAATGAAATAATCTCTGGTCTAGTACAAATATTTTTCCCACACTTCATGGATTTTCTTTATTTTTCTTAAACCCTTATCTCCATGCTCTGTGACTCTCCTACATGAACTTCTGAATAGACTATTATGGCTTGTTAATAATCGATTGAGAGTTAAAAAAGGAAAGTAAAGAGCCAATCTAGACTTAAATATGTTCATTGTACCCACACAGTTTCTTCTCCTGCCCCCAAATGAATTTACACAAAGATATTTTTCTATGTGAATTAACACTCATGTGTGATAATATAGTCACACAACAATAAAATAACTACTTCGAATGTTTTTAGATGAAAGCTTTTTGTATCTTTAGATATCCCTTGCTGAATTAACATTTTTGTATAACTTAGGGTTCATTTCTTCAAATATAACGTGAAATTTCCCAGCAAAATTGAGAAATCATGCTTATAATCATTGGTCTCTCCACCCTCCTCCACCCTCCACCCCCCCACACCCGCCCACTGTTATATGCCATATATTAAAAGACATGAAACTTGTACATTATTCTGGAAGCTTGAATCGCTTTGTTCTGTAAAGGAGAATACGACAAAATAACTGTTGTATGCGGACGCATTAGTAGTTTCTTTTAATTAGATGCTAATTAATGACTCAGTGGCTTTAATCACATCAGTCTGGTAATATTATTTATGCCACACAGAATAATGATCTACTTTATAAGAAATCAACGTTGCATATGTTGACATAGGAATGCATCCAGTCATAATTCACTCTGTGTAAATATGTCCACCCATACTTGGATTCTGAGCAATTTAGAAAAGATACACTAACTTAGCTGATGAGCATGGAAAGAGAGAGGAGGGAAAGAAAGGAAGAGAGTCAAAGAGTGGAAACAAAGAAAAGCACGCTATTGGTTCCCAAAATATCAACACTCTCATGCTTTATATAATATGTACCTATCAATATAGTTTACATTCAAATGATTGCAATAACTTTTTAATTCATCCATGCTAACAGAGAGTCATATATTTAATTTGCATGAAAGGTGTTCATGTACTACAGAGAAAACTTATATATCAGATAACTGACTATAGATGAAGGTGATTTTGAAATAATAATAATAATAATAGTTAAAAATGGCTACAAAGCATGTCAGTTGTACTGAAAGCCTAACAAACTCAGTGTACCATGAGAAATTAGTGGGATATAAAGTAACTTGCATTCTTAAGTAGCCTATGCTTAGAAAGCAGACATACCAAAATGACCAGGGTTTGTTCCTCCTGTTATTGCTCTATGGAATAAAACAAATCACAGGGCAATTTTATGAGAAACTGATGTTAGGACAGATTCTAACTATATAGGTATTAAATAAAATTGTCATCTAAATGTGGAACTGCAAACCCTTCTGAGCTCTATGTTTCTATAATTTTATTAAATTAGCTAGAATACTCTGCAAATTAAATCTCTGTCTACTAAGCTTGAAAAAAAAAAGAACAAAAAACCACACAAAACCAAAACCAAGAAAAATAAGACTCACACCAAACCAAGTAACAAGCAAGTAACATATGTTGTGTTTTTCATTGGCTTAAAACAATAAGAAGTATTCCTGCTGTAGCTACCCAAGTAAGCTCTGAAGAATTAAAGTTTTCCCTTCTAAACACATTGATGCTTTTATATAATTACAGTGCAGTATACAGAGTTTCATGTCTGCTGTTGTCAGGTTAGTTCTTATTGCATTATACCATATAACTTAATGTACCTTAATATACAAAGTGCTTCGAGTGATACATTTTAAAACAGTGTGTAATTTTAGTTGACGGCATACAGTAGGCTTCATAGAAAGAAAAAAAAAAAAATAACCATAACATTTTTCATTCTACTTATGGTCCTGGACAAATTGTAAACTTTGAAAGTGTCACTACCATAAATCTTTGGCTATTGGATTCACTTTTTTATTCAATTGTCAGTGCAAAGGAGCATAGACTATCTCCATTACCAGGAAAATTTAGTACTTTGTACACAGAACCAATTGCCATGCAAGTGAATTGACAACTTGTCACATATAATTTGCTTTATAGCCAAAATCCTGTTAAGTATGCTGTGGTTTTTCAAAATTAAAAGTAATCATGAACAGCTATATAAAATATACTCCATATACTGAAATATTTTAAACACCATATTGTAACAAAACAGTGATACGTGTGAGCCACCGTTTTTAATTTCCCTTTCAGCTGAAACAGAGAACATAAGTGGTCTATAAGAACACATATTTTTAGACAGACAACTGACTTATGTAGATACACTATATACATTCCCAACAATTTTACCATGGTTAAAAGGTATTTATATTCTGATGTGGCTAAAATTGAACATGTCAACACTAATGCATTTTTCTGGGAGAAACACTACTTTCACCATAATTTCCATGGAAAATTTGTGTGCACATGCAGTAATAGACACATTTATAACATCAAAAGGATTCAATTTTCTTTTCAATCATACTACAGTATGAATAGCTTTTCCTATTGAATTTAACAATAAGGCACATTACCACAACCTAAAGGATGGGGTACTTCTGCTTGCTCATATGAAAGTATGTCAAACAATATATATCTCACAATAGTTCTAGGTTAACTGCTCCTTTATATAGGTTTGTTTCTAATACATTTGTGTCAGCAGATTTTTTTAATATTATTATTATTTAAATTTATATGAAGAGCAGTATTTCCAACTCTGTTTAACTCTCCATAATATTAAGAATATTTAAGTATTATTTAAATGTGTGGAATGACTTTGTATAAAAAAAATCAACTGCAAATATATTCTTAGATGTATAGGTTTGGATTAGTAACACTAATAGTCATTGTACTCACACAGGGGCATCATTGTCTCTGTCACTACAACTCACAGGAGAGAAAGGGAAGATTTTATCTGTGAATTATTATTGTCTCAATTTTGCATCCTGGCATGGCAAGAGAGAAACTCCAAACTGAGTTTTAATACTGTTTTGTTTGAACTCTACATCTATTTTACTGTCATGAAAGAGGATTTTTTTCTGGGCCTCTAGGTCAGTGAAAACATCCAGAATTGTGGGATTCCAATCCTGAGAGTCTGAACAGCCACGAAGTATTATATTTCACATTTCATGGTTTTAAGAAAAAAAGACATCCATAAAAGACTTCAAGATTCCCTATTAGTCAAAGATAATAACTGACGTGTTTTTAAGATTCATATTTAAGCTTATTTATTTTACAGACTATATGGGAGAGAACATGTAACAGGACTGTAAATATCTTTGGAAGAGGTCTTCTTCTCATATACTGGCTGCTCGTGCCCAGAAGTTGACTGGTATTTGCAGACTTGATGACTAAGGAACACATCCTACTGAAACAGTTAGTGGAGATCCACAGATTGTCCAGATGTGATTAAACATAATTACTCTTTCTATTTCCTACTATTAATTTACTCACTGCTTATTAGTAAAAAAATGACCAGTGACAATACTACTTCATCTCCTTTCTATTGCTGCATTATTCTTTATTAAGGCTGAGCACTGTTCTAATGGAATTAAACTGAGCAAACTACCAAGAGCCCATAGCTTTGAAAATCCCATATTCCTTTCAGTCATTTAGACAAATATTCATCTTTGTGAACAATGCGATTTTGTTGAATTTTTTCCTGCATGTTTGAAAAAAATTTTCAGAAGTCCTTCCTCAGTAGCTTTTTTAGACTCCCACTATTATAAAATAACAATATTTGGCACAAATTGCTAGGACAAAACTAATCAATCTCCCTTCTAGTTAACCTAGAATTTAAGATTCTCACTTAGTCATTCACCCTGTACCACAGGCTTCAATTCTAGCTATAACTGCATTCTTCCAGTTTCATACTTGAGTAAGTCTGGATTGAGACAGTGGTGAAATATACCTTTGAATCTGGAGCTCCAAAGGACCTCAGAGATCTCTGGCAGCTACTATTCTTTGTCATGGAAAATGAGATGGGAACCATTCACCATAGACGAGCCTTCATCAATTTAGAGCAACACCATTGTGCAACATTTTCTACCCGTGCTTCTCTTCATTCTCACTGACCATTTCTTATCACCATTGTACTCTACCGCCCCTGCAATCCCTACACTACAACATCCATATTTCTTCATTTCCCTCCCTGCATATACTTCAGGATATCATTATATCAAGCTTTGCATCTCCTACCATCCATCATTGCAAATGGTCATTGGAGTAACACAGTATGGACACATTTGGGACTGCTCTCAGTAGCCCATAGACTTTTGGCTACTCATTGCAGTGGGCGTACCCAGATGAATTTCTGTTCATCTGAAGTTTCTAATCTTAATGCTTGTTTTAGTTTGGCTGCTCTCTGTTTTGCATTGGTAGTTGCTATTCAAATGAATAGTAGTTCTTAGATGCAGTGTGCTTATTTAAGAAGCAACTGAACCTCAGAGCACAAATATTTCATGCTTTCAGTTCTGACAGTTAATTAATTACTTAGGAAAACAATCAAAACCAACTAATAAACCAACCAGACAACCACAAAAAACCTGAAAAGAATAAAAGTCAATTCTTTTCTGTAAACAAAGGTAGCTATCAAGTGTTTATTAAACATTCAACCTTACTGCAAACATTCATGGAGTAAAACACATATATTATTCAATTTTTTTGTGTTCTAGGAAGACTTGTCTCACAGCTGTTCTCTGAAGGTGTCTGTGGGGAAGAATCTGTTTTTGAGATCACAGCACACACAGATGGAAGAACTCTCTTCACGGTTGAGAGATTATCTGCCATTTCCCTGAGATTTTAGTATGTAGGGACATTAGATTCACAAACTAAGAAAGGCAACTGACAATCTACTGCTAGAAGTGCAAAAATTCCTGAAGATGACATGTTTCCTAGGAGCAGGGAAAGTAAAAGTGCAAAAACAGCATAGACAAGGGACCAACAAAAGGCACATGCTTCATCCAGTTTCTACAACTCAGCAATCCTTCCTTCCCCCCAGTTGCAATGAGTACCTAATACAGCAAAGAAACTAATCTCAGTTCTGAATGCATCAGAATTCTAGAGAAATAACTAAAGAAAAAGCTAAAGGCCACGACCTCCAAGGAGAGTTTTAGTCTCCTGAGTATCATAGGTTCTTTAGTTTCATCAGCCAAGCCTGAATTCATGAAGCATATAACTTGTGTTGGAATTATTCTTACCTTCCATGCTACTTATTGCCAGACTACACCAGCATGATTTTAGCCATTTTTTTAAAACGTTCTTTTACAAGAGAAGCAACACAGAAGGAAAGAAAGAATCTAAAAACTATGAAGTGCTTTCCATTTGTTTGTCTATTTTTATTTGTTTGTATTCTTACAAGGACCCAAAGGTGTCCTTTTCCCTATGATCTTTTCTTTTTAGTCACTTCAGTGCTACTGCTGTTTGGTATTCATAACATCCAGCCATAATCTGGCCCTTTGCAATGAACCATATAATATAAATCTCATGTTTAGTAAATTGTTGTAGAAGCAGGTTATTTTCTTTTTTCTATGACTCTGTTGAGTCAGATTAAAATCTGACGGCATTCAATGCACATTCAAGCACAAGACATGGGTGCATAACATGCATTGCACACAAGCCAAAGTCATACAAAAAGTTAAATTAAATCTCATTTTTAAACTGAAGGTTAGTTTTATTTAGCGCTCAAAAATTGTGCTGACTCTCCCTTAAACAGAGATATTCACAAAAATAGCAATATTTGGAACATGCATACAGATCAATCTCTATTTTCATTCATTTTTAACAGCAACAGAAAACCCAGATGTTCCTCCCCTGTACACTAACTTAAACTAATACCCTACAGCTTTAAGTCATAATCATATAACAGGAATTCTTGTTTATGATAGGATTTAGCAAAGAAGTAAAATGAGATGTTTAGTCAAGGTGATTTTTTGTCTCACTACTGGAGAATAAACACACATCATCAAAAATTTGGACACTACATGAAAAATCCTTTTGGATTAGTAATACATTCAAAGGGTGAAATATTGCCAAAGGAATATACAGCAAAAGATAAACTAGATATTTGAAAATCTTCAATAACCTAAATATTGTATATTTCACCTGGAAAACAAGTACTTGTCAACAGCTCACAAAGAAGAGAAATTGGGAAAAAATAATTTACAGGACTCCCAAATTTTCCTTTCAAATACCTATTTTGGTTTTTTGATAAATTAATGAGGATTCAATTTTCTAAAAAAGAAAATGTGTGCCTCAATTTGGAACTTCAGCAAGCAGCTATTATTTATAACTCTCTGAATTGTGACAAAGCTACCTCACATTTAACCTAGAGTACATGATCATTGTCACACAGACTGAGCACTGTAACTCCATCCAAATTTACTCTGCGATCTTAGTGTGCTAGATTCTATTGTAACAAGCACTAAGGTGAGGTAAACTGTTTTATAGGAGATAGATCTAGTACATGGACCTTAGATTTGGACTTCAGCATCCTGACAGTTACTCTGATTATGATTAAGACTTATTTTTCCCTTTTCTCTATTCTCTCTTCTAAATTCTGTTGAGACACCAAACAGGAAAAAATGTTTTTGTTTGTTTTTTAAAATATATATATAGGAAGTTTTAATAACTAGTTTCTCCTGCCTTTTGGAAGAGTGAGAATATGTAATTAGTAGTATTGTAAATTTCTCACTTTGTGAGATGCAGAAGCATAAAGATGAAGGGGGATGTACAAGTCTTCATAATGTGGATTGAGTAGTATTCAAATCTTGCAAAGGTGTAGGCACCTTGGAAGATTTTCACAGATTATTGCTCAGGTAAACACCATAGCAGACAATCTTTATAACAAAAAGACAGACAAAAAAGCACTAAAAAAGAAAGACAAAACAGCACTAAAAAGAGCCAATAGCTAAAGTTTTGTAGAAACTAAGTAACACAATAAGATTTCTCTGTACCTGTGTTCCTCTTCACAAACACTGATTGTCCACATTATGGAAGAAAAGTCATTTTTTATCCTCTCTAAAACAAAATTATTTTTCTTTTTATTTTAATGTTGGAAAATACAATTCAATTTGGAAGGAAGGGCTTTTATATTTCAGTCAGTGAATTCAGTGAGATGCTAAACCTTATATGACTCCCTTTCTCATTTGTTACTAGAACACCCATTGAAATTATGTAATCTTCCAAAGTTGCCATCACTTTTATCCATCACAAGCCTGGTGAGAGAGCATCAATAAGTTAAACCATCTTTGTCAGGATGATCCTCCAAAGAAGTTCTCTAGTACTTGAAGAAAAGAAAAAAGAAGGAAGGGAAAGGGAAAGGGAAAGGGAAAGGGAAAGGGAAAGGGAAAGGGAAAGGGATCAATAAAGTGGTCTGATCACGCATGAAACACACACTCTTCATGACTATTGAATTCTGTAACACAATCTTTATGCCCGAGACCCTGTACAGAGGGTGAACTTGAGGTTTATGGTATCTTTAGAGGTAACACTGGAAATTGGTCTCAGTGTTTAAAAAATTCATCACTGTCAAGGATGACAATGCAATTCTTTTTATCACTACCTTGCACATAATTAGACATACAAATCATATTTGCACAATCTCAAATCTGAATTTTACTCCTTTTCATACACAAGTTTAATTAAATACCAGAGGAGAAATAAGAGAACAATAGGGAGGAGAATAGAACACACAGAGTCTATGCCCAATCTACAAACAATGCTTTTGCTTCACATGGAGTTGTTGCATTCAGGAAGGTATTCAGGAAGTGAAAATAGAAGATATAGCTGGACGACTGTCTATCTTACAAATCTTTAGCTTCTCTATTTGTGAAAAAATTATGAATCTGCAAAATCTGTTCCCCGACAAAGAATTAATAGTTTAGAGCATATATATGGGGAGAGAAAGAAAGGATAGGGAGGCAAAAAAAGAACTCTTCAATCTAATTCCCATGGAAATGCTTATTGAAGAGCTATTTAGCAAAGACTTTAGGCTTCAAAAATTTGAATCCTCTAAGAAAATAGAGTCAGCCTTGGGAGAATTTGTAGCAGTCAAAATGCTATGGTTTTTCTTCAGTTAAAATAAAATTCTTTTCTCAGAGAGTTCAGAAGGAGCATATTTATCCTCAAATCAACCATTTGTTCTCTCTCCCAAACCAGCACTCGCCTGTATGGTTTATAGAGATGATGCAGGTAAAAGGGCAGGAGAGCAGGGAGAAGGAGAGTCCAAATAGTGAAAATACATCTTTAAACTTAGATCATGCCGTGCTGAAAATTGGAGCAGGGACATATTCTGAAAGAAGCGCTTTCTTGTTTGATTTATGTGGATGTAGAGTTATAACAAGAAATAGAATAAAATGTAAAATTATTTAAACATGTAAAGCACAATTTCTTTTTCCACAGGAGAGTTGGCTTTTGGAAAATGAGAAGGAATTAATAAGAAAAATTACAGTTGAATGAAGCAAGAGGGTTGAGAGACTTTTTTAATTCATTTTGAAAGTCCCACTGCAGAGAAATCAGAAAGCTCTTTATTTTTAATTTGGAAGTTCTTGCAATATAATCCTCGCAAAGGCCAGTTGCTCACTGCTGACTCTGCAAGTCTCCCTTCCTACTGCTGGCGCGAGAGTGATCAATGAAATTGACAAATGCCACTGACTGCCGAGTCAGCCCTGCAGAGGTTTGGCTTAGGGAAATTCGCACACTCAAGAGTCAAAGGCAGAAAAACAGAAATAAAACCCACTGAGACACAGTTGTCTGTGAAAGAGGCAAAGAACAGAACATGAAGGCAATGAAGGACACAAAGGGGGCAAATGGGTGGGTGGGAAAATATACAGCATTTTATGGACTGTTAAAACTATTGAAGCACATCATGGCTAGGTTCAGCACTGAGAGAGAAATTAAGAGGGTGAAAAGATAGATCAGAGTATAAAGAGAAAAACTACTTGCTTATGAAGTTCTCTGCCCAACAGAATGACTATGTGAGACAAAAAATGTAACAGATGCTCCTCCTGACAATAGTCTTTACAGGTTCTTAAGTCGGTGGGGGCAAATCAGAGCTCAGAATTCCAGGTGCTGGACATCTGACTTGTGTGCAAGATTGTTTAATAACTGAGTGAAATGAGTCTAGTTTCATCTTAGAACTTTTTGCTGATAGTCTGAAGTGAATTTATTTCTCATTTATTAATCAGAGATGTTGTTTTAGTACTGAGGCTGCTAGACACTATGAAAATGAAAAATAAATTTCATTATGAGTAATCTTGATATCAGTGCTGTGTTACAATTTGCAGCATATACTAAAAAAGATTAACAAATCTTACCTTTTGGCCCTTCTGTCTCAAGGAACTTTTCTCCACCTATATTTCATTTAGTCATAAAATACTCTGGTTCTCTTCTTATGTATTCTCCTCCTACACATTTCTTAAGGACATATCCTACCACCACAGGATACAAATAAAAGTGACTTTCTGGTGTTTGCCATAGACTTTTTACTCCATTTCTTTTCATAACTTCCTTGCAGTGGGCTCGTGTAATAAGCATCTGCCCAAGCTTTTATAACCCTTTCTTCTAGCTTTTATAGCAACTTGTTTTAGTGTTTCAGAGTTCTTTTTACCTCTCATTAGAAATTCACAAGTCTGAAACCTCATCTAAAAGTTATACATTCCATCTATTACATAAGGAAATTTTCAGACATCCTGTCAAGTCCAAAAGAACTCCTCCCCTACTTTTTAAAAGTCTTCACTAGGGAGTAGAAGCTGCTGTCTCTCAAAATTGAATACTCTATTCTATAAAGACATAACTCAACTAATGACATCAAAAATCACAGTTGTAACTTCTGAGTCAAGTGAAATTTTCCTTTTAAGAATGACCTTACATTTTTCTGAGAAAGGATAAAGCAGTGGCAAGCAGATTTAGAAAGATGCCTGTTGTGATTTTAAATAAAATTTATTCCAACCACAGAATCCTAGAACCACAGAATATCCTGAATTGGAAGGGACTCCGTGCATCATCAGAGTGAAACTCCTGGCCCTGCACAGGACAACACAAGAACCATATCTCGTGCCCTGAGAGCATTGTCCAAACGCTTCTTGAACTCTGTCAGGCTTGGTGCTGTGACCACTGCCTTGGAGAGCCTGCTCCAGTACACAAACACCCTCTGGGTGAAGAACTTTACTTTTGAATATCTAACCTAAACTTTCCCTGGAATTTTCCATCCCTTGGGTCCTGTCAGTGGTCACCACAGAGAAGAGATCAGTGTCTACCCTTCCGCTTCCCCTCATAAGGAAGTTATAAACTGCAATGAGTCAGTCTCATCTCCTCCAGGCTGAACAGACCAAGTGACCCCAGCTGCTCCTGATACAGTTTTCCCTCAGTGGCCTTCACCACCTTTGTTGCCCTCCTCTGGATACTCTCTAAGAGCTGAATGCCTTTGCTATATTGCAGTGCCCCAAACCTCTACAACATTCAAGGTAGGCCACGCTGGAGCAGAGCAGGACAATCCCCTCCCTCGATGGGCTGGTGATGCTTTGCCTGATGTCCCTAGGACACAGTTGGCCCTCCTGGCTGCCAGGGCACTGCTGACTTATATTTAACTTGCCATTGACCAGGAGTAGCTTCTTCAATGCATAGCCTCATGCTCCTAAATACATTAAACTAAATTCCCAGACCCATACCTGGGTTTGAAGCTGAGAAGTTCTGTCACATAGCTGTCCTAAATTTTTGAAGACTTAAAACAAATCTCTTATGTGACCTCTTCTTTAAAAAACACCCAAAAGACAATTGCTGATACAGCAGAACATAAACCAACATGATGTGATTTTATAGTGCTGTATTCCAAGACAAATTCATAGTAGCTGGCTTTAAGATTTTTTGTTGTCTCTGTTTTTTTCTTTTTGCCCAATGATAGTGCTGCAGCTGAGAAAATTCTACTTTTAAAATGAATCAATTATCAAAAAAGTATTAAAATAAGCAATGACATTAAAAAAGGAATTTCAGGCCCAGATATTTTAATGTTTGATAAAGAGAGAAAAAAGTAGTTTTAAGAATTTTCCAAATAAAGAATATGTAGACTATGTAGACTGTTCCACTTTCTTGCCATATTTTTTTTTACTGTGATGGATGACAAAATTACAAAATTATGAAATAACAAAATATAACAAATGAAATTATCCCAGAAAAAAATTAGGTATCAAAGTAAGTATTAAAAAAAAAACCCCTAAAACCAACTTAATTATTCCTCCCACTCTTAATGCCCACCTATTCAGAGCCCAGAGCTAAGAGGAAGGTGACCTAGAAGTTGCCTTAACTGTGGACCTCAAGTGGTCTGCTCCTTTAAATTCTACCACACTATGAGGAAGACAGTTGTGTCTCAGACTCATTTTTCATCCTTCCTTTCAGACAAAAAACCCAAAATATTCAGAATTGAACTGATGTACATGAAGAATTTTCAGTAGAGTAAAAAATGTAACCAACATTTACGTAACTCATTATGGCTTTTTATAAATGTATTTTTTATTTCCTCCTACAGCATTGAGGAGATCATAATGGCCATAATTTGTGTGAGAATTGAAAAGTCTAGATGTTTTTGAAGATAGGTTTGATCTTTATCTTCTCACAAATGTTGAGTTATTGAAAGTCTTGACAATTAAGAAAGAAATCCAGATACCTTTGCTGAAAATTGCTTGAAGAAATATGTATTAAGTGGTGTCCCCAGCAATGTCGACTCATAGCACTTGATTTTATTAGTTTTCCATCTCAGGTTGGTATCTTTCTGATTAATGAAGCATTTGTTCTGCATCACAAAACAAGTGAAGAATACCCTTCTAATGCCAGTGACTTGCATCCAAGAGTTAATTACTATGTGACCCTTAATCATGCTCTTGTTTTAGGACTAGAAGCACCTATTTTTAGCATGAAGAAAGTTTAAAAGTGAGAGAATGCATCTTTGAAATAATATCTGTGGGATAATTTGTAGTCACATAGTCACCTCCACTTAATGGTCTGATCTTAAAAATTATATCACAAAGCTTCAGCATGATTCAAGCATGCAAACAAATAACTGATTTATAAAACACTGAGAACATATAAAACCTCCAGATAAGCTCTTCTGACTAGCTATTCTGTAACTACAGTAATCGAAAAAACCAAAATATACTACTGCTCCCACACAAAGGCCTTCATCACCACAGAGAAGCCTGAGAAGAAATATCATGGTTGATGAAGACTATAAAAATGGAAAAGGATAAACTTTTTATTATATGCTGTCAGGGGCTGCTTGCAAATTTTGACTGTCAATAAACCAATCTTAAAAAAACCCAAAGTCTATCATGGGCAAAGTTTACGTGAAACTGTCATCATGACATATGTCATTCCTAGGAATACAAAACACCAAGCTAAAACTGAATTGCTCAAAAAGAGCCAATAGTTTCCTAGAAAAAATAACAAGGATTATTCTCAGTAAACCCTTGTTTCTAAAGATATTTGAATACTGCTCTACAATTAGGAGCACAGGCACCGTAAGGTGGATGTGCCTTGCAGGTCACCTAGGCTTCATTTTCAACATTACAGAATCCTCTGTAGTTCAAAACTAAGCAAACTAAACAAATCTTTTATTATCTCCCGGTACAAGGCCCTTGGAAAAACATTTCCCAGAATTTGAAATACCACAGTTGATATAATTTCTAAAACAGCTCATTCCTAATGAAACTTGAAACATAAACAACACTGTTTTGCAATCTGTCACAGTATTTTCTCTTGTGACTGTTACAGCACGTTTCAGCTGACGACATCAGAGAATTTATAGGAAATAGCGAATCTTGTCTTTGAAAAGCAATGACACAAAATACAAAACATACAGTAGATTTAATAGAGTGGTATCCTCATAGAAACTTAGAGAATAAGCCACATATACCAACTTTCAATAGCATTTGATAGCATACTAAAGAAATAGTGTTATCTTAGTGAAGATAATGTGGAAAATAACTATCAAAAGAATTTTTGTTTCCTATTACTAGTCATAGTGCTTGCTCACTGATTTATTTTCATTCCCACTTACTCCCTCCTAGTTTATCTATCCATAAAATGGTTAACGCTGTGCATAGAGTGCGCTTTTTTTTGTAGCTTAAGTACATGTCTGTCAGTTGCAGAAACTTGCATACCATTGCAGAAACCTCACAGAGGAAGAAAGCACAACAAAATGGTTTAAGACTCAAGTCAACAAAATATATG
>VXBA01005639.1:962575-977492 GCA_013399895.1 Serilophus lunatus
CCCCCCCCCTCCATCTACCGCAGCTGTAAAGTCAAGAACAGATGGAAAGGACAGGTAGTAGAGGGCACCGGGGAAAGCAGGGAAATACAATCAGACAAGAGACTGCATCCTTTGGACCTCTGTTACCTGGGTACAGGCAACTGTCTCAGCTTCACCCTCAATCTTGGCAATCACTAGCACTTAGGGAAATTTGCAGTAAGCTGCAAACTGAGACAGTGTCACACTCAAGCTTTCACTACAAAAAACCCTAATAATGTGTAAAAACAGGTGGTTTAATAGAATGGATAGTTTTGGAAAGGAACTTAAAGATCATATAATTTAGGCAGGGACACCTTTCACTAGACCAAGTTACTCAGGGCTCTATCCAACCTGACCTTGAACACTTCCAGCAATGGGGAATCCACAACTTCTCTAAGCATCCTGTTTCTGTGCCTCAGCAACCCCATAGTAAAGAATTTATTCCTAATATTTAATCTAAACCTATTCTCTTTCAGTTTGAAGCCATTCCCTCTTGTCCTGTCACTCCATGCTCTTGTAAATAGTCTCTCTTGATCTTTCTTGTAGGCTGCCTTCAAGTACTGGAAAGAATAATCCTGGAAAACTCTATGGAAGCCTGTGCCTCTCCTGTCCCTGGGTCATTACAAGATCCTACCCAAGGCGTTGCCACTCAGTCAGGGAGCTGCTCACCAGGAGTAGCTGTTCCTGGCTCAATTACCTTCCCACACGAGCTCTTCACAGAGCCTCCAGTGTGAACACCAGGCTGTGGCTAAAACCTGTCACTGTGAGGAGGATCCTATGCCCTTGCTATGCAACTTTGTAGAGTGGGAAACCTTGGAAATAAATTGAACAAGGCAGATAATGGTCCTGTGTTTAAATGGCTCTTGCAGAAGTTTACTGACTTTTATTTACAAACTAATCCAGGAAAGAGTCCTTGGATAAATGAAGGCACAGAAATTAGTTTGGAAACAAAAAAAACCCTAAAACTTTTCATAAGGAGGTAGTTTATTAATTTATGTCCCCTACATTTATTTGTATTGAAAGTAAGGTCACATTTTTATTGCACCTACAAGTGCAAGCTGCTATCCAGGCAGTTTCATTGTACTTGGGCGTCACACCTCTGAGTTTGCTTTCTCCTTTAAGTACATTCCACAATTGCGGCTAGCCTTCTGTTCATACTCTGATCTACTCTATACTTCTTAATAGTTATTTTCAGGAGGAGTTAAAAGTGCCCAAATCAGTTACAAGTCCTGAAGAGCAAATAATTCAAAAAATGGGAGTAGTACCATGCCACAAAGAAGTCCACATATGGAACAGAATGAAAGACACAAACAAAATGCAATTCAAGTGTCCACTCTTCCTTATTTCAAAAATCACAGCTTTGACTTCCTTTGTCACTCTTGTTTGGTTCACTGTCATCATCCCTGCAAGCGTTTGGCAACTAGGATCTGACAGAAACTGACAGTAATGCAGTCATCCTTTGCTTTTCTTATAGAGGCAGCTGTCAGAAGCTATACCACATTAAGCCAAAGTACTAGTCATCATGTAGCTTTTCCAACATTAAAATTTAAGAATATACCTTTGGAGAGTTTAAAGTAAGTTATGATTGTCATTTCACGATAGATACAGAGATAGATAGATGGATAAAGGAATGTATGAGTAAGACACAGAACAAGTGTTACAGCATTATATGAACAGGCCATTTTGAAAACCCAACTTTTGCTCTCTTGCTGAACAAATTCCTGAAATAATAGGGATATTGCGTAGAATAATATTACAGGTATCATTTACTGACTATAGTAATAATATTAAGGAAATTCCTCATCATTCTCAGTAGATAATAGATTAAAACCACCACCATTCTCTTGTCATTCTCTCACATATTTTTTAGGTTTTGTCATTTTTAGGCCAGTTTTGTCCTGCTCGTGTTAGTTTCTCTCTCATTTATAGTCTGAATCTACAAACATGCTCACTTATAGAAACATACATTTTGAAATGCTAGCAAGACATAGGAAAAATCAACCCCAAAACAGTAACCAAGATTAGCATCATAAAGAAAAAGACAATGGAGGTTAAAAAAAAAAAAAAAAAAGAAAAGAAAAAGAAAAGGCTTCTAGGTATGAAAATGTAGTTTTTCAGGAAGTCCTAACAGTGTTGAACAAAAAGCTACATCTTATCATCTCAAACTAAATAATAACAACAATAATAACAATAATTAAGCAATCTAAAGCAATATAATAATTAAAGGAAAGTAGCAAATTGGTAACTATTAGTATTCACAGTATATTCATGACTTAGTATCCAGTGTTCATGTAACTGCAGATTGTTTATGATGGCAAATACTAAATCTAGTCTAATGTGAACATTAAAATACATAAGCTGGCATTGCTTATACTCAGAGAATTTGTAACCTATAGACAGTTACCTACAGGTTGCTTCACCAAGATATACCATATTTAGCAAGAGAAAATATTTTTCATTTATCTTGCTCTAAACCCCTTCATCTCTCTACTGAGCAGCCAAGAAATGCAATCCAAGGGTTTGTGTGCTAAAGTGAAGAGGTTGTTTTTTTCTTAACGTCCCTCCCCCCCATTTGCAACTGCATTAACACCACAGCCAAATCCCAATACTTCACCAAACACAACAATGTGTTTCAGTAAGGTGTTTTTTAGTTACTACCACACACTCAGAACAGAATTAATGCCACAGAATTATGCATATAGGGTTGAAAAATTGCTGTGTCCAGGGTACCTTTCTGCCCCTGCCCTACCAAGTGGTGTAGATGTGCTGTCCTCAAGGTAATTTATTCCTAAGAGGCCAGTGTTTCTTTCTCTCTTAAACTGCTGCAAGTTGCCCCATATATTTATACATACTTTTTTTTTTTTTTTAAACAATCATCCTATTAGGGCTTAAAGATCAACACTAAGGAAGCAAGAAGAGCAGGATGTATAAAGAAGACAGAAGAAGCAGAGTCAGAGGCTTCCCATTTGTAAAATATTGCAAACACTAAAGGGATAAACAATTTTCTATGGTCCTTACACAAAAAATAAGTGTCACTAAGTATAAATTGCGGCAAAAAGGATTTAGATTAGCCATCAGCAGAAAACGTTTTGGTAATAGGACAAATAGAGACTGTAATAGTTAAAAACTTAAAATGTGGGGCAGCCTAGAAAATACACAGCCCAGCTTGTGTGGGGATTGCCAGCTAAACTAAAGGGCCTCCTGAAACCCTTCCAGCTTGGTTGTCTCTGAATTTTTTATGTTTCTATAAGACCGTGTCAACTATAGCAATTTTAGGAGCAATTTATTTTAAAGAAAGAAAATATTGCACTCTTGTATAAAAGTCTGGACCTCGGTTTTGAGAGAGTAAAGCAAGAACATGCTCATGAAAAAAGGACAATTTCATACTGATGAAATATGCTGGTGAGAAAGAATTTAAATAAAATTTTTGGTGTGATTAATTTGGAAAGAGTTGGAACTACATTTGAAGTACTTAGAAATAATTTCTCATACATACCAATATTCCCTATGAATGGCTCAGCTGACACTTGTAGAAACAGCTATTAGCACAATATAAATAGCATCAATTTATGCATTTTATACAATGCTCTGCATTTCAAAGTCTAGAAATTTCCTACATTTTCTGGATGGCTATCTTTGTTTCTACATATTTTCACTCTGTCTAGTTGTTGAAAGCTATTATAGCAATATTTTTTAATAGAGGCAGCATAGAAGTAAAATGCACTTTTAAAAGGAGAAAATACTTCAAGCTGTAGTTTTTGTCTTTTACAGAAATATTTTAAGGGTAGATAACCTACTTCTAAATGTTCCACCATGTAATCTCAAGCAGAAATTCTTTTTTTTTTCTAAACTTAGTCTGGTCTATTAAAAGTACAATTTTGTGCTGTGGTGTACTCTACAGTATCCATGCATATCAAGAAATGGTGACAAGATATAGAGGGACAGCAAGACTATTAAATATCCATCATGCCACTCTGGATCAGGCTTAATGCAATCAGAAACACATGACTACATCAACTTATCTCCTTTGATCAAATGTGATTAAGTAAGTCATTAATTTTCAAGACAAATAAAAAATGCAAGATCATTTTATTATAAATGTAAATGCCTGTCTTCTTAAATGATTTTTCTAAAGGAAGCCCTTCTAATACAGAACTTTGTATACTACAGAGAACAGTTGTTTTAACATTGGTTTTAATTTTAATGAAACATTATGTATTTGTATGCATGTCTTCTTTCCTTTTTTCTCACACTGCTCATGTTGTCAAGCAAAATTTGTGCATCAGCTTGATCAAGATAATTTCATTATACCATTGTTACCATTATGACTTGGGCAATTAGTAGTTTATAAGAATAAATTTATAGCAATCAGTGATTGAGGCACATTTGCAGTAGTCAGGGTGTAATAAAGCCCAATCAATTTCTTTCATTTAATATGTAGGCTGTGACCCCAGTTTTGATGAGAACTCTTAGCTATTTCATCTTTAAATAAAAAAGAATGTCTGCAAGCAATTATAGTGGTGTGTTAATTGGTTATTCCTTTTTATCTTTTATACTACAGAATGCATTGCTAACGAAATCCTTGTTTTCTCTCTCATTCCCTTTCTCTCTCCCTCTCTGTAATGAACTGATATTGACTTGGTGTATTTTGCTAAGACAATGGGCCAGATTTTGATTTTCAGTAGCACTGGTGTAAATCTGGAGTGACTTCTCTAAATTAGATAGAATTACTGAGATTTCTATACACATGACTGAAATCAAAACCCACTCCTCTTTTTTTTCAGTTTTTCTTGCCAGTAACAGAGGACCTGATTCAGAGCTGTGTGCTATTGCAAGCCATGATCAGCCACTGTCTTACACATGAACTGAAGTATCAGCTGGACTGCAGTATTCAAATGGACGATTTCTAACCTTAAAGTACTAGGAAGGCTTAGTCTTTGCCTAAGGTACTTCACTGCATTAATTCCATGCTGATTTGAGGTATCTGATGACAGATGAAAGTAATATACACTACATGAAGAAATGAGACTCCAACCCAGTTTTAATCAGCATTACACAGGCCAAGCTGTACATGTTTCCTGTTCCATGACATCACCCATTGACCTGTACAGGTCCATCATTTGGTTAACAAGTTTTTACTCAGGACCGATAGGAACAACAGTATGTACACATTAGAACATTTAATTTTCCCCATATTTATTTCCCCTGCAGCAGAGTTTTGTTGCACCATGCAGAATTTCAGCATTTTCTTGATTTTATGTTATTATTTTGAAGATTCCCCATCACACAGTAAGGAAAAGTGCAATTCTCTTTTTTCCAAATATCTTCTAAGACTTAACCTCTAGTATTTGGAACTAACTATGTCCTGCAAGAAAATTCTGGAATAATTAAAAAAAAACCCTTACATTTTATGCTTTAACAAGTGTACAACTTACTTTTTGTCTTTTTTATTTATTTTGTATGTATCAATAATTATGCAAGAATTGTATGTTACAAGCAATAAAAATGTTATCACTCTTCAGTGTTAAATTTTCATGTCCTGTGACACTTCAATTAAGGCAAAATTGTTTGTGTAAAATTTCTCATCTGTACCGTAAAGCTACAAGACCTTCAAAACATTTGTAGCACTACCTGATTGTATTTAAGTGTCTCCTGAGTGATAGTTTACTACCTGCAAGCTTAATTGCAATAGCCATTTCACTTGATGTTTTTGTATGCTGAGGCAATGGAACCTAGAAATCTTCAGTCCTCAGTCAACCAAAAATCCCACTGAAATTAATGGGAACTACTTGCATGTAAACTTCACTGGAAGACTGAAGGGTTTTAAACCACTTTGTACATCAGAAAATTTAGTCCCTCAAACATACTAGAAAGATTAATAAAAGAAATAAAGAGGTCCTCAAAACCTTAAGGGAAGTAGAACTAGTAACATGACTCAGACAAACAGAGAGAAAGCAAAAAATCAAACAGAAACGCAAGGTAGAGGAGGGTTTCTGGGCATCACTTAGAAGTATTTTGTTCGGGAAAATTTAAAGGTAAGGCAGTCAACAATATATGTGTGTATGCATATACATATATGTATGCATACACTGGGTATAGCCAAAAACAAAGTACTTCTGTGAAAGAAGAAACTGAGTAACATCAAGATGACAAAACGTGTTCTGTGTGGATGGCTGGCTTATGTTAGAAATGCCTTCTGATCATTTTGAAGAGTAAAAAAACCATATTTTTTTCTTTGTATGCTATACCTTTGAAAACAGCTTTTCTGAGTTTACCAATAAATATTATTAGAATTACTAAAGCTTGAAGACAGTTGTGTAGAAAATCACCTATATCATGAGTTTCTTACGTAGTTTTAAATGCTTCAGAAGAATAAAGAAGTATATTCAAGCTTGTGTCTAATGGTTGGGGATACTGTGACAACACTCAGTCTTTTTAACTTAGCAATTTTGTTATGTTCCTCAGTTATTCACAGTCTTAGAAAAATGGGAGAGTATCAGACAGAAGGGAAAGATTTCTTTTCAATAAAGGCAATGGACATGGTCAAGCAAGAATTTCAGCTCTCAGTTCTGACATGGATTTCCTCTGATTCTTTTACAAAATTGCTTAGCTGACCCAGGCCTCAGTCTCTCTTCCACAAAATAGTACTTCCTAAGGAAACGTTTAATGTTTTCCTTGTTCAGGGTTTTATAAGTAATTTTTGCAACTACAGCCTCAAATAAAAAAAACCAAAACAATATCATTTGGAACTGCTAAAAATATAAAGAACTGTAAATACATCACATCATAGTCTTAATGAGAAAAATGACAGTATTTTCACATTGTAGTAGCTTCTTTCTATTTTTCCCATCACAATGATAGATTTTGATATCAAAACTTGCTCTGACTTTAAGATGGGTTTTAATATCTACCTTTCTTTAATGCACAGTTAAGTGATTTTCATTACCTTTTTATATACCTGTAATCCCTTAATCAATAACACCAATATTAACCATTGGTATCCAGACACAATAACAAACAAACAAACAAATCAAAACTAAAAAATTGTGAACTGTTTTTCAACTAGTCTTCTCATGCAACACACACTTGTTATCCAAGTGTGGTGGGTTGACCCTGGCTGAATGCCAGATGCTCACCAAAGCCATTCAGCTTTGAGATAAAGATGGGGAGAGATCACTCACCAGTTTCCTTCACAGGCAAAAGAGACTCAGCTTGGAGAACTAATGTAATCTATTACCAATTAAATCAGAGTATGATAATGAGAAATAGAATGAAAAAGAGCTTTTTTTTTCCATCCCTCCCTTCTTCCTAGACTTAACTTTACTCCCAATTTCTCTACCTCCTTCACTCCCAGAAGTACAGTGGGGATAATGAGTTCATCATACATTGTCCCTGTCTCTCCTTCCTCCTCAAGAGGAGGGCTCCTCACATATTTCCCTGCTCCGCTGTGAGGTTCCTCCAATGACAGACAGTTTTTCAGAAACTTCTCCCGTATCAGTGCTTTCCACATACTACAATTTTTCACAAACTGATCCAGATGGGTCCATTCCATAGGGTGCAGTCCTTCAAGAACAGACTGCTCCCATGCGAGTTCCCGGCAGAGTCCCAACTCCTTCCACCATACCTGGTCCAGCAGGGGATATCCTCTCCATGGGTCCACAGGTCATGCCAGGAGCCTGCTCCAGCATGGGCTTCCCACAGGTTAACATCCTCCTTCAGGCACATCCACCTGCTCTGGTGTGGGGGTCCTCCACGGCCTGCAAGTGGATCTCTTTACCACTGTGTTCCTCCATGGGTTGCAGGTGAATCTCAGCTCTGGTAACTCACAGCATCTGCTCCTTCTTCTCTTTCTTCTTTTCCGGCTCCTCCTCTTTAACTGATCTTGATGCCTGCAGACCTGTTTCTCTCACACATTCTCCTCTCTTCTCAGGCTGCAATTCTTCCAGTACGATAACGTTTTCACCTCTTAAATGCGTTATCCCAGAGGTGCTACCACTATCACTGATGGGCTCAGCCTTGCCCAGCAGCAAGTTTGCCTTGGTGCCAAATGGCATTGATTCTGTTGGACATAGGGGAAGCTTCTGGCAGAAGCCATCCCTGTAGTGCTCCTGCTACCAAGACCATGTCATGCAAACCAAATACACGGAGTTGCAACTCAACAGGGACTGATCAGTAGGTTAAGTGACAACATTCCCGTCTCCAGCTGGTGTGAGTAGACAAGTTCTGTTATGCAGTCCTTATTTCCACCACAACAGTGTGCACAGTTCTGCAGCTCTGACTGGTGACAGTAGAAGACAACTGACAGGAACAGTAGTGACTTGGTCTCCATAGTTTTAGTATTTTAGAGCATGAATTACAATGACAACAGGTTATGCATGCCAGAGGCAACCAACTGAACAAAATATTTCCTACTCTGGCATCCGGTGGGACTGGTACACGAATTTTCATAGGCATTTTCATAGTAAAAGGCTAGTCTGCCATTGTTCTTTCAAAGGTTGATGGGGGAGACAAACTCCAAGTGTATTTCACACTAAAATACTTCAGAACTTCTGTTGACTTCTATAATGGACTACTATGTAAACACCTTCTTGAGCGCTAAGTGTATGTAAAAGCATAAATGGCTATTTCAAAACTGACCAAGCTTTTCCATGGGATATCTGGACTTTGTGTGTCCAAACAAACAAACACCCAAAGGCAAAAAAACCCACCAAAACCACAGAGGAAAGCACATTTGTGTATGTGCTTTGGACTCTGTATATTAAAAAAAACACACAAACAAACAAACAAAACATCCCCAAAACCAACAAACAAAAAAACCAGAAAAAAGTGTATATGTGTATATGTGCACTCATGCCTTCAGAGATACCTGAGGAAAAATATACATCTATAACAGTACCAATATTCTCTTGCCAAACATCTAAATTATGGAAATATCAATAAGAAAACGACAGAAACTTTTCTGGCTTCTGAATATGAAAGAGGCTTATGGTTTAAAAAAACCCAACCAAACAACCTTAAGTGCACCAACCAGTTATTTTTGTGATTTTGATAAACTACAGAAGACATTTTTCAACATCAGTGATACTACTTATTAATTTTGTTTAACTGAAAAGCATCTAAGATATATTTGTTGTGTAGACCTAGACTAGTCAAGTATGATCATAAGTATGAAGTAACTACTCAAATACCCAAAGGGTTTACAGCATACAACAAATGTTTCAAAAGGTGTGCTGACTTTACAGGTTTTTTTGATAACGCATTCTTTTACATGGCAATACTGACAATATATGAACAGCAAAATATTAAGTATTTTTTTCCCTGTGGGTAAAATATTATAATTTAATCATATTTTCATCTCATGCAAAAAAAATATCTTTTGACAACAACTTTGCATCACATATAGAAAAAAAACCCTACTGGCTCTGAAAAGAAAGGTAAAAATATTTATTGGTTTTCGACTTAAGATATTAACTCAGTGGGGTTTTTTTTCTACAGAAACTAAACAGGACACTATGAAAATTCCTTGGCTTGTACTAGAATTTTGCATCAGCATAGGGATTTGGAAATGTGCTTAAAAGTAGAGCTTAAATAACATGTTATCGGTGTGATCCAGCTGCCATAGTTTATTGATTTGAATGATACTTGTTAGCAAAAAGGGGGGGAAAAATGTCTTCTTGTTGTCACAGTTGTTTTGTGCGGCTATTGATGTGATGAAACAATTTAATTTGTGGAATACTGTAAAGCAGCAGCTGCTTAATGGAAATGAAATACTTTAAGAAATTGCATGCATAAAAGCATCTAGGTGTTTAAACCTCTGGTCAAATGAGACAATCTATAATGTTAACAAACTTAATTCCGGAACAAGTTGTATCACAATTGGATCTGTCACTATATTACAAGTAACTGTCCCTTATGATTCATTATGACCCACCCTGCTTGACATGTGGACAGAGTGCAAACACAGTGTGGAGAGTGAGTCGGGAGAGGGGAGATAACAGAGATAAATCTAAATTCATTCTGGAAGCAGTCACACTCAATGACATATTCACTGACTTCTTCAACAGCTCATTTGATAATGTTCTTTCTGCACTATTCATTTTTCTGAAAGATGAAAGCTGGCTGAAGATCTCATCTGCTCACTGATGCAGGGAGAAGATTTGAAATTAGCACAAAAATAAAAAAAGGGAGGGGTGGTATGGTGCAGAAAGCAAGCACTTTCTGATTAACAGTTTCTTGGTCCTGACAGGGAAGGCTAAACACCCTGCCTTTTCAGGTCACCTTTAATTAGATATGCATTATAATTCTACAATATGTCAATCGGCGGGCTCTGTCTGGCAGAATTGTGCTTAGAGAAGGGGGAATACATTAATCACAATAATTAATTGCTTGAAGAATGGAAACATTGTTTTCTGTCTCAGCTTGTAACACGATACATATTTGTATAAATTTTTTATTACTGTTCTACAAGGCCTCAATTCAGAAGGTTAATAACGTGATTGTAAGAAGAGTGCAAAAAGGCACAGTAATTCTTGGCCTTTTATAAATTTGTGGTTTGAGATTGGGTTTTTTTGTGGTTTTTGCTGTTGTTGTTCTTCTTCTTTTTTAAAGTGAGGAAGTAAGGGGAGGAGGACACAATGCTAATTGCATTACCCAGCCAGAATGTTATATAGTTCATTACTGGAAATGAGAATTAAAACACCAGCTTTTCTCCACTGGTACTGAAAATATACTACACCTGCTTCTGCTGATTTGCCCAACTTATTAATTATGCAGAAAAATCTGGGTCAGTATTTTATGACCAAATTAGTTACCAGCAAAAGATTACAACTGGCTTGCCAAGAGGAAATTAAGAAATGTCATACTAGATTGGGGCAAAAATAAAAATGTGATACTTATGTGGTATTTTGGGGATTTGGTTTTAGAAAATGCTTTTAAAAATACTTTCCATTTAATCTCCTTAAATTTTGCATTGAGAATTTAAAATGCCTGTCAATATTTCAGAATTGTCAAGAAAGTTTACCAACCAGTTCAGAGAAGTGCCTGGTAGCCTGCTTTGCATGAACACTGACAGGCACAATATGTTTATCTGCATCAGCACTTCTGTTTCTACTCTTGACCAGTGGACATAGAAACTGGCTTCTGCAAGCAGATTCCTTCCCTCTTTTTCAACTAATTCATTGCAAATATGTGTGTTAATGAGCACATTTTTGTACATTCATGACCATATGAACTTTAGTAAAAAAAAAAAGCTACATGCTTACAGATACACAAGACTTAACTATTGGATTATTCAAATATTCATTTGCTTATCCAGAGCTCCATACTGCAGGCCACCAATCAGACACAGTCTTTGCCTGCCCTTACTTCTCGTATGACACGTTTTCCCTGATTACATCAACAATCTTTCTTGAGTAAATTAATCAACCCTCTCTCCATCCCATAACCAACCCTTTTTATTTTCCAGATTCATCATTTCTCTTATCAAACACCCATTTTTACCACATCCATAACAGATGGGAAAAGATAGATGAGAGGGTGTGTGAAGGGAATTCAGTGAATCACATGTCTACATGTATCTGGCAAACCTGCTTCTTACTTAAATCAAGAGAGAGGAAAAAATATAAACAACTGCATTTATATTCACAAATCTTTTTGACATTTTCTAAATGTACTAAACTGTCTTGAAAAAGAAAGAAAAAATGGCAAAAAATGTAGATATTTTTTAAGAGGGTTCCAAAATATTTGTCAATATTACAGCAGTCTACATTTGCTTTCCTTTTTCAGTTTAGATTGTTTTCTCTCTGAAATAATGATGGAAAACTATGTAGCAGAATATTGTTAATAATAGTCCTATTTCTTTATCTACAATGCAAAGACCAAATAAACAGCCCTCAGAACAAATACAATCAAAGACAGAAAGAAGCTAGTGCATTAGACCTTTAGATAAAATAAGTAAATACAGAAGGAAAAAGTAAGACTTCTTGTAAACCTTATATAAGAAAAAACACCAAAAAGCACCAGGACATGATCTATAAAATTGTACTCCTCCATAAGAACAAATATTTGTGTCCAAAAAGTATGAGAAATTAAAGTACTTTTCTATTCAAAAGAATGTTTCAATTATATTCCAGGTAAGTAAAAAAATTCATAAAACAACCATTCTAACAGAATGGAATATGGTTATATTTTCCCCCTCAAAACAGATAGCAATGTTTTACAAGACCAGTACAGACTGTTAATCAGTAATGTAAATAATGTAAGATGTAAACTGCACAGTGAGACTGCCAGTCATTTAAATATTTTTTATTAATGTAATACGTTTCCAGCCATAAGAAATAATTTTTTATTTTAACAAATGCAGGGCTTTCCTTCTTATGTTTTCTACCACCTTTTGCTCTCTCATTTTACACATGGAAAATGAGTTTTAAATATTGTCAAATGAATTGCTACTGTTATGTATTCTTTTTTATTTATAAAAAGAACTTGCACTAAAGCGTAGATTCAGAAGTTGGTAGATACTTTAGAAGTCATCATATATTACAAAGGAATCACTATGAGTATTTTTTGTATGTGATTATGAGACTGAATCTACATTAGCTTGGTCTCCTATGTGTTACCCGAAAGTCTGTGAAAGGGAAAGTTTTTCTGATGTATGGGAGGAGTAAAACCTCCAAACAAAAATTCTATTGTAGCAGTTATTAATTTCATAAAGGAAAGCTGTGTAAAGGTGAGAAAGTTTGTTAAAAGGAAATCTCCACAACAATTTTAAGGATATCAGGAAATCTATTTATTAAAGTGCTATCATCATAGAGGCCTAAGGGAAAAAAAGTAAATTTATCAAAGTCTAACACCTACAGATATTCCTAGAATGGTCAAACACAGGGAAATAGAAAACAATGCATGTAAGCTATGAGAATTGTTAACAGAATTAATTCAAATTCCTCTCAAACAAAATATTCATAAATATCCTTTAGGACCTACACATGAGAAGCAGAATAAGCACAGTTAAAAAATATTAGGCTAGAGTAAAAGACTTAAAGTAACTATTTGTAACAAAATGCAAAAAGAAGAGGCTGGAGAGGCTGCTCTTAAGGAGCCTTTCTTACAAGTAAGAGGATTCCTATGATACTGAAGGGTTGGTAAAAGGGGCAATGGAAAAAAGTCATGAAATGTACAATACCAAATTGTCCTGAATGGGCAGAATTCATCCAAGAGCGCTAAGGAAATACCATAATGAATTTCATATACTTTGGTGGTTAATATAAATAAAACCAGAAAGCAAATAAATGAAAGTTAATAAAGGTTAAGCAAATTCTCCATAAATGTTCCAGAAGATACTAGGGGGCCAAAGAGCTGTAAATTTGATTTCTACAACAGATACATAGGTGGAAATATAATAAAGATTAGAACAGGAAGACAAGTAGGCAAATAAGATATAGTGAGCGATAGTTCCGACACTTTTATAGATCAAGTCAAACCTCACAAATCTATCAATTTTTGGAAGGAGTCAATGATAAGACTAATAGAATCGATATATATTGTATACTTCAATTTCTAACAACCTTATCGCAAAAGTGTTCACCAAATACTCTTTCTTAAAGGTGTTCCTTAAGAGGAAAACATTAGTGGAGAGTAGATATTGAGGTTTCTATACCTTTTAGAGACTGTGCAAGATAGGATTTAATACTCAGTTTTCACAACTTAACAGTTAACGGTGTAATCCTATGGCCATGTATGCTTTCCCAATGCATTCCTGAAAGATCTGGAAAGTGAAATATTTTCTGATAGCAAAGAATTACCCAAAATAAAATAATAAAGAAAGAAGATAAAGAAAAAAATTATAGCAAAGGGTGGCACAAGTATTTCAAAATATTGAATGACTGCACAATAAACTGCTTGTTAGAAGTCAATTCGATACATTCAAAGCTATACATATAGTACATAAGAGTGGTGGGGAAGAGGGGTAGTCTTGCTATGTCTACCCAATGATGGATGCTAATTTGTCTATAACCTGTCCTGAGAGAGATCTTGAAGTCCTTATAGATCTTGCAATGATACTTCTCTGCAAATGTCAGCTCTGCTCAACAGCAGCTAAAAAGGTAAACAGAAAATTAGGAATTATTAGGAGAGCATTGACCTTAAGGTAGAAAGACTTGTTGCTGTTAGAGAAATCCATGGCCTTCTGGTCACATCATCTCAAGCAGGATACAGTAGAACTAAACATGATGTAAGAAGGATAAGAGGATGATCAGAAATTATTTCCATTTGAAAAGAAATTAAAAGGACAACTTTCAAAGAAATGGCTAATGACTGAAATGATATCTTAGGTATGTCATAAAAGACCAGGGAGTAATAACCACTTGTTAAATTCATTCCTTATCTTTACTTCTGTTAGTAAATTATTGATGTAATTGTGGTGGTTTAAAGCACCACAATATTAACTAGGGGGCACTCTTAATAATGATGAGAAGAATGACAGAATGTGACAACAGCGAAACACTTTATTTGTCTGGAGCTCAAAGGAAACACAGTTTAAGGGAACCCCAGACTCAACACAACAAAACAAGCACCCAACAAAACCACAAAAAGGAAAACAAAGAAAAAAAGGAATAAGGGAACTGCTTTCAAAGGCCAGCCAAACTGGCCACAGAGAGGCAGTGGAAAGGAAGAGCCACTTCCTCCTTCTTCTCCCTCTCTGGTGGTAGCCAACTCCCAGCCCTTGGAATCTCTGCAAAACACAACACAGTGAAAGGTTCTCCCCCCAACCCGGGATGTTATTTGGGGAAGCTTTCAACCTGTAGTTGTGCTCGCGTGGCTCCGATGCCGATGGAGGTGGGCTGAGTCAAGCCACGAGGCCTGGGAGTAGGAGAAGGGGAGCCGTGCTGCTGCTCTCCAGCTT
>VXBA01005639.1:977958-1010394 GCA_013399895.1 Serilophus lunatus
GATCCCCTCCCCATTCCCCTTCCCTGCTCCCTCCAAGAACCCGCCAGCACCCCCTCTGCACCCCCCCTCCCTTTTCAACGTAATAATTATAGATAATACTGCCACATGATGATGTAAATCTATATTCTTGCAAGTATATGGAGAACAAATGAAGAAAAAAATTATAATCATAATTTATGCCATATTTGTAAACTATTTCTGGTGATTTGGTAATTAGATATTACCTGAAAGCATTGTAAGCTAAAAATGGATAAAATTAAAAAAAAGGTAAAAAAGATATTTTTTTAAATTGCTAAGTAGTAACCGTCGCAAAGGAGTATCTGCGCAGGAAACCTGGACCAAACATGAAAAAATAGTATCTGAAAAGAATTTCTCATGAGCGAACTGTATGCTTATCAGCCCTCAATACTATTCATCTTCTTCTAGAATGTATAGTAAAATGTTTAGAAAGTAAGTTTGCCTTTCAATAATATTTTCAATACATATTTTCTATTTGTTCTTTCACCAGGAAAGAGCTTTAGAAGAGTTTAGGCAAACTCTTTGCTTTATTATCTTTATTATTATCTTAAGCTTTATTTGGAGCTTACCTCATGTGCTATTTGCAGAGAAATGAACAAAATATAAAAATACAGTCTCAGTGCAATAGTCCTTAATTATTAGTCACTTTTGGCCAATAGCAAAGGAATTGCCAGCTAATAAATGATACCAGAAGACAGACTGAGATGGTTCTGCAATTTTCTAGTTCTGCCAATGTAAAACAAAAATAGCTGTCATACTCTTTTATTAAGACATATATGAGGTTTAAGGAAGCAAGAATGAAGTGCAGAAATTGGGTTTTTGTATTACAATTTCAGAATTTTAGAAAGAAAAAGCAGGTTTTGAAGATCACATTTCTGCAGTATCTACTTTCCCCTACTTCCACATATTTTACCTTTCTAATCTGTGAAATACAAGAGAAAAAAATCCAATTTCCATGCTGCTCAGTGCTACAGATGCTGCTGCTATGGAAACTACCCTTCATGTGCCAGAAATGAAGACATACTGTTGATGTACAGTTACTGCAATGCAAAGCAGCATTACTTTTTAATTTTTCCATTAAAAGTCTAATATAAATGCCTAAAACATTGCTTCAATGCATTATGCATTCTTCTACTTCTAGTGAACTCTCTAACACTTTTGACTGCTGAATGTTGTAAGAGATTTCCAAGGAGCTGTCAGCTTATTGTCTGAGGCATACAAAAGAACATTGTGTAGTGGAAGTTGGCAAACATAGGAATCTATAATAACCTGCTTGTTTGTAAAACTGAGATGATGACATTTATCTAATAATAGCTCTACCTAGATTCTATGTATATGTGGAAAGTAACATAGGGAGTTTTAAATGCCAGTGTTTTGATCATGTACAACATCTGTCCTAGTATGAAGCTTAGGGTAGAGAAAAAGTGACCCCTCCTCCCCCCAGACTATGTCTACAACCAGATTATCTTTAGGGTTTGCTGGCACTCTGCACTCCTACTCTTTAAAGATTGTGGTTTATGTTGCTGCTGTAATTTTTAATGAATTTTGGTTTTATCTCTCTGACTCATACTATGATAAAATTATAAGATAATTCCCTGAATAAAATGGGTCCTTAGCTATTGGCTATGCAGAGTCATAATGAGAAATGTTTCAATTATTGGTACTGCCCATTACTACCACAATTTTGACTGTTTAGAGCTGAAGTCAAAATTCCATTGGTGAAGAACTGTGTGCTTCCCACCACTGAACAATTATGTCAAATTGAACTTTGAACATCCAAAAATGACAGATGTGTCACTGGAGCTACTAGTTCTTCAGCCTCTATGTGTCACAATGTCCTGACAACAGCCTCTCTAACTTACAAAAATGCCACCACGATGATATCCTCTGATACATGAATAGCAGAGGAATAATTTTAACACAGAGGCAAAGGCAGGAAAAAGTGACCAAAACATTGGGTGGTCTGGATGGGCTACTAACAGCAGTTTGGAGTTGAAGATAAGACTCAGAGAGTAGGTTTTGTGCATAATGTAAATCAAATACGTTGGGAAGGACAGAGGAAGTCTAAGAGTTTTTGCTCTCAGCAGCACTCCCCTACAACAGTCTCCAAGGACTTTGTATTACTTAAATTCCAACAATAAAAAGCATGAGTGAAAAATCACAGAATCACAGAATTACTAGGTTGGAAGAGATCTCCAAGATCATCGAGTCCAACCCTTGCCCTAACACCTTGACTAGACTATATCCCCAAGTGCCACATCCAGCCTTTTTTTAAACACATCCATGGATGGGGACTCCACCACCTCCTCGGGCAGACTGTTCCAATACTTTATTATTCTTTCTGTGAAAAACTTCTTTCCAATATCTAACCTATACCTCCCTTGACGCAGCTTGAGACTGTGTCCTCTCGTTCTGTCAGTTGCTGACAGTGGAAGAGACCAACCCCCACCTGACTACAACCTCCTTTCAGGAAGTTGTAGAGAGCAATAAGGTCACCTCTGAGCCTCCTTTTCTCCAGGCTAAACAACTCTAACTCCCTCAATCGTTCCTTATAGGGCTTGTGCTCCAAGCCCCCCACCAGCCTCGTTGCTCTCCTCTGGACACANTGGCTCATGTTGAGTGGGTTGTCAATCAGTACCGCCAGGTCTCTTTCTACCTGGGCACTGTCCAGCCACTCTGCCCCCAGCTTGTAACGTTGCAGGGGTTTCTTGCAGCCAAAATGCAGGACTCGGCACTTAGACTTATTGAATTTCATCCTATTGGATACTGCCCAGCTCTCCAACCAATCTAGGTCTCTCTGAAGAGCCCTCCTTCCTTCCAATAGATCGACACAAACTCCCAGCTTAGTGTCATCCACAAATTTACTGATGAAGGACTCAATACCCACATCCATGTCATCAATAAAAATATTGAATAACATTGGTCCTAGCACAGACCCCTGAGGAACACCACTAGTGACTGACCGCCAGCTGGATGCAGCACCGTTCACCATCACTCTCTGGGACCAACCAGCCAGCCAGTTCCTAAACCAGCAAAGCATCCTCCTGTCCAAGCCACAAGCTGCCAGCTTTTCCAGGAGTATGTTGTGGGAGACAGTATCAAAGGCCTTGCTGAAGTCCAAATAGACAACATCCACAGCCTTGCCCACATCCACCAGGTGGGTCACCTGGTCGTAAAAGGAGATCAGGTTGGTCAAACACGACCTACTCCTTCTAAACCCATGCTGGCTGGGTCTGATACCCTGACCATCCTGTCAGTGCTGTGTGATAGCACTCAGTATGAACCTTCCCATTACCTTACCTGGCACTGTAACTGGCCTGTAATTACCAGGATCCTCCTTTCTATTCTTTTTGTAAATAGGCATCACATTAGCCAGCTTCCAGTCATCTGGAACCTCACCAGTGAGCCACGACTGGTGGTAAATGATAGAGAGCAGCTTCACAATCTCATCCGCCAGCTCCTTCATCACCCTGGGATGGATCCCATCTGGTCCCATTGATTTATGAATATCCAAGTGTCCCAGCAGTTCTCTGACTGCCTCTTCTTGGATAACAGGAGGACCATTCTTCTCCCTGACACCACCTACCAAACCCTGGAGGTACAGTTGTCCTGAGGACAATCTGTATTCTCACTAAGGACTGAGGCAAAGAAGGCATTAAGCGCTTCTGCCTTCTCCTCATCTTTAGTTATTAAGTTTCCTGCTTTATCCAATACGGAACAAAGGTTGGTCTTACTCTTCCTTTAACCATTAATATATTTGTAAAACCTTTTTTTATTATCCTTTACAGTAGTTGCCAATTTGAGTTCGAACTGAGCTTTGGCCTCCCTAATTTTTTTTCTGCATGCCCTAGTAGCCTCCTTAAACACTTCCTGAGAAACTCTACCCTCCTTCAAAAGATGATACATCCTCTTTTTATTTCTAAGTTCCTTCAGATTTTGTTCACAGAGCCAGTGTCACATCAGTTTTCTCAGTCTCATTCAACAAGTCAAAAGAATGAAGGTGTTTAAACTGTGATTTAACCTACATTAAGTAGAGAGCAAAACTTCATTAATAATTGGAGCACCTAAAACCAATATTTAGACATTTAATTATTTTGTTCATTTTCATTGAATACATTAGTAAAGCCTGATAGAACAATTAAGACTCCCTGTGATTAACACACTTGAATCAGCAAAAGGTGGCAATTAAATAAAAATCTACTTTTTTTTTTTTTCTGGTCTATCATAAAAACGTGCATAATTTAGCAATTATTTTATCATTTTAGATATATGTTAAAATTAGTTTTCTGCTTTTTAACTGTAAACTATATTCTATACATTCTAAATCTCACTGCATTATGGATATATTTTGAGTCATATGTAAAAATATTTTTGGCTGGTTTAAATCTGTAAAATTTTTGCCTCTTCTGTCACCAAAATGTGCTCCCATATCAAAGATCATTAATTGTAATTTATGATTCTCTCACTAAAAACATATTTACAGATTATATTGTAAATTAGAGCTTTTGGGGGGATAATTATTTTTCTAGTAGCTCAGAAATATTTAGATAACTCCACACTGTCAGATAATGAGACTTCCTTCTGTACAAAACTTTAGTGCATTTTACAAAAATCAAGACATACTAAGGATTTCTGCTGTATAAATATAGATTATGAAGTATATCTCAACACATGGATATCAGTGGAAGTTCACTTCAAAGAATTTTGCATCAGAACAATGTACTTTTGGTTTTAACTTTAGTATCAAAATACTAACATTGATGATTAATTAAAATTGAAGAAGACTGTCCATCACAGTCCCAATATATTCACTGTCTATATTCTCTTTATTTCATTTATTTCAATCAGAAAGTGTACTGAATCAGGTAGTACACTGAAAAAAATCACATCTTCTGTGTAACCACAGAGCCTTTCTTGAATTTTCTATTCCATTCACTCAGGTTGTTATAGCTACCATAATCTTTAATCTGTGTTTGTCAAAGTGGAAAAATTAATTACAGACACGTTGCATGTAAAATATAACAAGCAGTTATTTATAATAAAGTATTTCTAAGTACACTTTTAACCTATTTAAACTCTAAATGGTCACAACGGCATTAAAAACATAATGATGAAATAGAGAAAGTAGCCTACACATCCCACACAAAGGTCAGAGGAAATACACAATGAGTTTTATGGTGTATGTACAGCATTCCTCCTGTATTTGGTGCTAGCTTAGATAGTAATCTGAATTCCTTCAAACGCAATAAACCCAAAGTCATGGTCTAGAAGAAAACATAACACGTTCCAAGTGCAAAGGGTTTCACAACTACAGACATTCATGTATAAAATATACTGCACATGACACTCAAGGGAACTGTCATGCTGAGTTACCCATAACTGTCCCAGCCCATACAAAATAACCAATCCAGTCTGTTTTGTTTGAGATGTTGTTGAAAATACACTATTCAATTGCCTGAAAAACAAACAAACAAAAAGAAGTAGAAGGAAGTTATACAATAGGTTCCAATCATGCAAATGCATTTTTCTTTCAGTTTCTAAGATCCATACTGAGCTTACAGCACAGAGGGAAATAAGCCGCTCCTTATAAAGGATATCACAAAGAAGAGGAAAGAAAAAGACACTTTCACTCTGTCCTTCTCAAAAATTTACGCATGATTTTCCAGAAAAAAATATCGACAGAATCTAATTAACTGAGGTGGGAGATAAGAGAAAGAAAACTTGTTTTTTTCAGTCCAAATCTATGTAACTTTGACTACTGTTTGAACAGGAGTGACATCCCTTAGTTTATACATATATGAGAGCCTCACACAAACAAGGATCACTGAGTAATTCCACAGCTGATGATTCAATGGTATAATTTTTTTTTTTTAATTATGCTTCTGGACTAGCAGACTTCCATAGGCACAACCACATGTCTGATAAATTTGGTCAAGAAATCTTGTCCTTTTGGGCTCTGTCCCATTTTGTTGTTCTCCTTGCAAGAAAGATGTAAAATTGGATCTGTTGCCTGAAAGACTGCGAAAGCAATGTATCTTGCTCATCAATAAATGTCCTCAACTCTTGGAAAGATCATTAGCACAGTACTATGACTGTATTTAGGGTCTGTGTCTATGGTTTTGAGAATAAGTTGATATCTTGATGACTGTGTTAGAAGGGAGACCATACTACCAACCTGAAATAAAAATCAGTGTTATCAAAGGAGTTAAAAATAAGGTAAGTATAGCTAAACCAAATTAATTTTTAGAATTACAGATGTAAAAATGTGTCACACTAGAATGTAATAATGTAATTCCCAAAAACAAAGAAAAACTTTACAAGGGGTATAGAAGATGCAAATAGGAAAAATATCTATAAAACCTACAAAGTAGTATATGTATGATCAGATTTCAATGTAAGATCTCCTGCTAAATTCTGTTGGATCATACAAACATAGTCTGAACTCTACAAAACCTCATCCAAAGAAGATAGAAGTTACCTTCTTTTTTTATGACATTGTTACAAGGCTTGGGTAAACTGGAACCACTCAGCTTAAAAAATGTTCCAGAAAGATATGTAATAAAGATTTCCAAGGAATAATGCCACATCCACTTGTCTTTTCTGCTGGATGTAAGAGCTGTTCCAGGAGGTCAGGGAACAAGTTTAGTAATTTGAAACACATATGCATTTCCTCTGAAATTAACACAACAGCAAAAAAAAAAAATAAAAAAAAATCCCGTTTTAAAAATATTGTGTTGTCAAGGATTCTGTAATGGTTTGATCTTTGCAAATTTGAGATATTTATGTAAAATATGTAAATATTTTTGGATATGCATCACAATCTTAATTGTTCAAGAAGAGGTGGACACTTTCAACTGCAGCTTGTTATAAAGAAACAAGTTTACCACTGTGTTAAACTAGGAAACCAAGACTAAAATAGGTCATGGACTCTCCAGTAATTATGGCCAAAGTCCTGCTAAATGTGACAATGTGAGAATTTAAGGGTTTCTTTCTGGTTGGCAAGGGTTGTTGAGATTTTTGATTATTTTTTGTTGTGTTTTTTGGTGTTTTTTTATTTCTTTCAATAAAGATGAAAAACTCCTACAAAAATTCTTAAGCATATTCTGTATGTAGAGAAAAGTATAAACCCGACGATGATTAATTGATGCTATGGACGAGAAAGCATCTAAAGCTCTGAGGACTATGGTGGTGAAACTAGAGTTCATTTAAAAAATAAATAAATAATGAGACTTCATTAGCTTACACTGAAGTGGAGGAACTTAAAAGTCTTCTCCAAGTTAAAAGCTGTAACAAAGAAAGCAGTGGAAGCAAAGAAACAAAGGAACAGAGGAAACAGAAGAATGTCTTGTGAAATTAAGCAGTGGATTTTTTTTCCTCTCTCTGTCTTTGACAACAGAGTAAGTCAATGAAAATGATAGACTGGTGTTCAAGAAATATAACTTGATTATTCTAGCAGCCGTGAAAGGGAAATGCTGCAAATAATTCATCAGAATACTAGAGAATCAAAAAGGGGAAAAAAAAAAGAAAAAAAAAAAAAAAAGAAAAAAAGCCCATGACAATATACTGTATATTCTGGTATGATAAGTTGCTTCAGATAGCAGATAATTTATCCAAGCTGTGTGATACATCTCATTAAAGGAGCAACCACCAAAAGTAACTTCTGATTTGCTATGTGCTGCTCAAAAACCAGTCTCTTCATACTTGTAATGCCAATACTAAGAAAAGTGTTGAAATATGTCACCTTATTTTGAAATACCTTATAGCAAAACAATATATTCCACATCACAAAGTACTTTGTTTACTGAAAAACAGTATGTTAACTACACTCAGCATAAAGTGCTGCAGTAAACAGGGTTACTTTCCATCGATTTTTTTAGTGCACAGTGATGGATGTATGGTAATCCAATGTTTCTTATCTGACATGGTAGATAAGTTGACAAAAATCTTTAGGATGCCTGATTAATTTGAGAGATTAGAAGGTATACCACAGCTAAGGAATAAGACGCAATACTACAACTTTACTAGGGTTTGAGAAATGAGGGGAGAGGAGCTGAACAAATAGATTGTTTATAGTATCCACTGTTTCCTGCAGTCCTACATTTTATTTTCTATTTCTATACTCAAAATACCAGAAGAAAGGAAAAACGTTTTGCTTACCCAATTGGTAATGTTTGTTTCGTGGAAATAGAAGTTGACGTCTCAAGCAACTGTGACGAAAGTATATGGCCTTATAAAACTTTTGATAAAAGTTAGCACAAAACTGTTCCGTAGGAAAGTTATTGCCATTTTGAGTTTCCCAGAACTACAGAGTAACAAAGCTCGTATTACTAAAATTGGAATTAAAAAATTCAAGAGCCATAACCATGTGACCTTATAAACAGTGTGAAATTAAAAGCAGCACATTAACAGAAATCACAGTGAGGTGTCCAATCTTTAAAGGTTTACAGCTGCAATCTTTTATTTTTAAATAATAATAAAAAATCATTACCTCAGTCACAAGTCGTATTTATGCTCCTATCACAGATGTGACTGCTTCCTGGGTAAACATAGCTAACTGTATGTTTTTTTGAGTGGCTGATATCAACATAACTAACAGCCCTACAAATCATAAACCTGAAATATTATCTGCTGGTACATCTGTGGTAGATGTTACTGTGGTTTGAAGGTGTTTGTTATTTGAATCAGTTAGCCCATGTTTATATGACCTAGGCCAGAGCTTCAGGATTATGATTTCATTTGTTTCCTCATGAAATTTTTGTCTCTAGTCTTACGGTCTTAAAATGAGCCCTGCCACTCAGCAAGGTTTGTTATACTGTTTAAAAAGGAGCAAGCCATAGATAAGATGTAATTTAGGAAGAAATTTTTAATAACCTCTCAGCTGTTAATTGCTGCTTCCCAAAAGAGACCAGAGACAAGAATGTATGTGTATGAATGTTCCTCCTCCCCTCCATTCCCGGGAAAAAAGCTGACACACGTCCCAGCTGGTTAGTTGCCATTGCCAAGAACATCAAAGAGGAAATGCACTTGCACAAACAGCTTAGATGACACCAGACAGCTGGGGTTTGGCTCTTCCTTTTCCTTCCATTTCTGGTAGTTGTGCTTACCTCCAAGGAACAGAAGTCAGAAGAAGAACTACAGTAGACTTTTGTTTCATTCAGTCTGTTAATATCAATTCACACCTCTGATGATCCCAAGAGGCAACTAGGGTTAGATACGGATCATCCGCCTTCTGTTTGCGCCAGACAAAAAGCCTGTTGACTTAACATAGTAAAATAAGGCTTAACATGTTATTGTAAATGCATTTCCTGACCGCACAAAACATGTTTTTAACAGGAGCAGAAATATTTTAGAAAAGTTACTGTGCAGTAGTGAACTTTAGACTAGATTTAGATTGAAGTTTAAGTTGCATTTAGAAAAATTAAGCCTCTCAACAAGAAACTCATTCTTCCCTTCTAACCATGTCCTTCATGATAAAGATTAGGGACCTCTCCTCTTTTAAAATAAACTACCATTTCTCTTCCATCAGACTTTGTTTTCATCAAATGATTAGTTTACAGTACCTAAAAGTTTCTCTCTCACTGTTCTACACCATGTTTTAGTCTGTTTCATCTAGTTTAAACTGTTCTGATTATTATTGCTGGTGATCTCTCCATAGTCAAAATTCATCCCACCTTTGACTTCTCAGACCTTCTCCAGTAGATCCATGCCTTACTTTGAACAACACAATTACAAAAGTCAATGTCATAAAGACATCACATATGCAGAACAAGTAGTTCTTGATGGCAATTCTGTTTCAGGCAACATTTTAGAAATTAGAAAATGCTCAGTATATCCAACAGGACTATTAACCTTCCTCATAAGCACCTTTCAATATATCCTCCATGGATCACTAAGATCCCTATCACTCCAGGCAATAGCCAGCATAGATCAGTTTCACATTTTTGCGGATCCTCCTGCATAACTAACGTCTAAGTATTTCACATTCTTTTTTTACAGCACCAGGAAGGAAGTAATCTCTAATCCATCCACTCAGGCAAAATGATTGCTCTCATGGTCTTGACTGCCAGGTTAGAACTTCAACAAGATTTGACTGCTATACTTTTTGACATCTTAAAAACTTTATCAGTTCAACAAGTGGCCTCAAATGCTATGCTAGTACATGAGCTTAAATTAGGTATCTCGAGCATATTCCATCTTGTTACCAATTTGTCTTCTCTACTATGTCAAAGAGGAGCTATTTATTCTCATAGTCACAAAGACACCATTGCCATATCTGATTGAGTCAAGACTGACTATTCTGTTGTTATCTCCCATCACTTAAATCTTTAAATTATCTTTGTCCTTTTCTGGATTACAATAGCAGCAAAACTTTAAACTGTAATAGTCATTTCTAGAGTGCAGACTGATGTCCCAGAAAATGTATTTGCAAAATTATTAGCCCTGGAAGATCTGAGCAGCACATATGTCCAGTATATGATTAGGAAATTTTTATTTTACAGAGATAGCAAAAACTCTGGGATCAAATTGTCATGAAGAGAAAGGAAAATAAAAAGGACCTTGATTCTGGAACTTGAAAAATATCAATAAACAAAGGAAAACAATTTAAAGTCACCAACACTACAAACGCTTTCAGAAGCAGCAGTTGGTACTGAAATTGGTAAAGTACAAAAATGAAGAATGGAGAGACTCATGAAAGATGACAAATAGAGATGAAGAGTAAGAGACAACTAAGACAGTGAGGGCAGCAACATCCTAAAGTAAGAAAGGACATTGATAGTATGGTTCAAAGCAATGGGATATACTTAAAATGAGAAGTCAGAATGAAAATTACCAGCTAGAACACTGTCCAGTGGGAAATCACTTCTTCAAGAAAATATGGCATGCTTTAAAAAAATGTGAGTAGCAGCCAGGCTGACAGCTAGAGTGCAGTGGAATCATACCAAAACTTTTCAAAGTGAATAATGAACCAAAGACTGATCATCTGAAGGAGTTAGAGAGGAAGAAAACTCAAAAAGTAATTGACAGGGTTAGAAGCACGTCATCCAATAATGCAAGCTTTAAAAAATTTACAAATAAACATTCTTTCCTTCCTTTTCAGGTCCCACCATTTCCCTGCAGATAGAAAATATCTTTAGGTATTTAAAATATTATTGGAGCCAAACAGGTTTGATTCCTCTGTTGCTCTTTTCCAGACATTCCAATATTGTCACAATGAAATGTGACTGATCATAGAAATGGTTCTTCTCTGATAAGAAATCAGTTTCATAAAGACAAAAGATGTCATTTGAGAATAACACTAACTTGAACTGTTTTCTGAATACTGAGGCAGACTTTTTCTTTTACAATTTGTTTTTAGATTAGTATAGTGGGCAGTAACAAACTCTGCACACATATTAAGTATTTTTACATTAACTGATTTTCAGTAATTTCTTATAAAATGCTTTGTTCTGCTCAATAACAATAGTTCCATGTTCTGTGCTTCATAGTTGTCAATCTTCTTAAACATACCTTTTTTTTAAACCATACTTTATTTAAACAGCTTTTTTTAAAGAAACATTTTTTAAATCACATCCTCTATTACAGAATAAGGTATTCTTTACATATTTTCATTAGAAATTAAGGAATAATAATGGATAGCATTGCATCATTAAAAAACAAAACAAACAAACATGGGGAAGGTGAGAATTATAGTCATTAACATATGGAACAAAACTGTCCATTTTACAAAATTCCTCAGGTTAGATAAGGCCTCCAAGATTATCAAGTCCAGCTTTTGACTGGCCACCACTTTGTCAACTAGACCACGGCACTAAGTGCCACACCCAGGCATTTCTTGAACACTTCCAGGGACAGTGACTCCATCATCTCCCTGGACAGTCCATTCCAGTATCTCACCCCCCTCTCTGTGAAAAAATTCTTCCTGGTGTCCATCCTGACTCTTTCCTGGAATAGCTTGAAGCCATTACCTCTTCTCCTGTTGCTTGTTGTCTGGGAGAAGAGACTGACCCCCACCTTTCTACAGCCTCCTTTCAGGTAGTTGTGGAGAGTAATACGACCTTGCCTTAAGCCTCATTCTCTCCAGGATAAACAACCCCAACTCTCTCCTCTGTTCCTCATATGACTAAGTAACTGTCTCTAGAGTGTCTGTCACACGGTAAGGACTGAATTTAAAAGGCAAATGTCAACATTATCACTTTTATCTGGATCTATAAGCCAGAAGGCTGGAGTAAATGACTGCGACTCTACAAAGAATGCAAAACTTGGTTCTGCAATAAGCCTAGGTATTTCATTGATTTACAATCGTTTCTTCATATTTTGATATATGTACAAAATTAAGCAGAATATATTTATTATATATATTGTGTATTATAGCCATTGGTAACAATCATGACCATTATCTTAAAAACCAGTATGCAACCCAATGACATTTAGGTAGTTTTCACTTCCATGCTATTAGGAAAATAAAATAAAATAAAATAAATAAAATAAAATAAAATAATAATAAAATAAAATAAAATAAAATAAAATGGAAGAAATTTGTTCCTTTTTTCCAGGAACCACATGGGAACAAGATAGTGCATTGTTGCTTAGAACATGGTTTTTAAAATTCACTATGACTGCTGTATAATATGATTTGCTCAGGCATTCGAACCAGCACACAATGAATACAGTTGTAATTTTTGCAGTCACAGAGCAATGAATGTTCCATGTTATTTTGCTTGTTGCCTATATGTAGAGAGCAATTTGTGTGGAGAACATTACTGTATCTGTCATGTTCCATCTAAAAGCACTGATGCAGAACTGCTTGGAGGCAGAAGCACTGTAGTATTGATGCTTATGGCAGAAGAGATTTAGATACCATGAAAAGCTAATGGTGTTAACTAAAGAATTCTTCAATTCACTTCAGCGAAAAGGGAACACTTAAGGAGGATTAGTTTAAGAATAAATTACAAAAATTCAACACATTGAAATTGTGGAAAATGCATATTGTAGCAATTATGGGGACTTTTTGATACAGCACTGACGAGCCAAATTACGTCTGTGCTGTATATTACTCTACAGCATAGACAACTGCCTTTACATGAGATGATTTCTTATTTTAGGAACTGCCATAAAATTATCTTTGTGCTTTAAACAAATATTCTGCAACTATGCACAGAAATACACATCTGGAAAAACACTCAGTTCCCTTTTGAGCTTAGGCACTTTTTACTCACCCTAAAAGTTTTTCTCCCTGTTATTGATCTATCTCCTCAATTTCTCCTCTGAAGTGGGCAATAGGGGTAAAACTGAATTAATTTTGCTTCCTCTTCTTTGAGCTAGAGAGAAATGATTGCAATAAGAAGTGACAATTGTGGTATGACAAAGTTTATGTGGAACCTGTGCAAGAAGTTAACACTGCGCAAGATGAGATGATCTGAAGTGTTTTGCTATCAAAAGTGTTTTGCTATCAAAAGTGTTTTAGAAGATGATAAATAAAAGATGGAAGGAATTTTCTACTCTGTCCTGCACTAGCAAAAACCTGACCTTGGACAGTGGGGACCAGTAAGGAGTGAAATGCCAGGGTCACAAAAGCATCACAGGACTGGCCCTGTTGTGTCAGTCTCTTGCATTCTCTCATCACGTCAGTTCTGTGAAGAAGTTTTGGCTCTGTGTTGAGTGGGACTGTCATCAACCCACAAATAAGTACGGCCTAAGAAAACAGGGTTAATTAAGGACTTGGAATTTAAATATCCTGTCTCTTAACGAAGTCATCTTAAGATGATGTTCCTAATGAAATGTATTTATTATGATACATATATGTATGTATGTAGACATGACCATACATATAAAGTTAGACAAACTCCAGAATACCAGAATGAACAAAATAACAAAGACGGATAACTGTTACCTTGAGACAGCGTACTCTCTAGATCCTACATTTGAAACACTGATGAGGATAGTTTCTCCCAGCTATATCAACTAGTTTCCATTAAAGTGAAGCTATTCTCTTTCAAATGTCATCACGGGGCTATATATATCTCCTACTTACAGCTCAAATTTGCTCAGTTTACAAATTAAGAACATGGCTGCTTGTATGATTTGGCAGCAGTAAATCTCAGCTTGGGACTCCAAAACCAGTCTATACTTATTCAGTTACAATTGTGTTCATTTAAATTCTTCTGTTCTTTTTGTTACATTCATCTTGAAGACAGTCAACAATGACTCTAGTGCTGTACTAGGACCTGGGTTTTTAATGTATACAGTATAATTCTCAGATTATTTTTATATATTGTATGGTGAATAACAATATACTTGCACAAACAGATTAGGTCTGTTTTAGATATATCTTATGATTGCAATTATTATCTTAAGTATTTGCACACAAGATTAGCTGCTTACTTTTTATGTGTAGTTTATCTTCTACAGCTCCTATATTTATTCCAGAGTTCTCAGCAAGAATCTTAAAAATTATCTATTTATCTCCAAAATTTTCTTTTACTCTTGTTCTCATCATGTGATAAAATTGCAACATCTTTGGAGAGATGTTACATTTATTTTTTATGTCTATATAAAACCTAACACAAAGGAGCCGTGAACTTTATCTGAAGCATGTTAACAAAAAGACAACAGAAAAGAAATATCAGCATGTATAAAGGATTTTATGTTTTCATAAAAAAGAAAAAGAGGAAAAATAGTGTGCAAATGTGCTGTGCTGCAGTTGCTTCAAGTAATTAGGCGATTCAGTGAACAGTGCCTTTGAATAAAAACAAACAGGATTTTTTTTATCATCTGTCTGATTTTTTTGACAAATTATCTTCTTGCAAACATTTTTGAGTATTTATTTGGGATCCTCTATGTTGATTAATATTTTTTATTCCATTTGTGTAAAAATATCAATTAATATTTCATACTTTCTTCTGATTCTTTACTTCTTGGAACTTATTTTTAGACATTTGCCTATTCTTTTATGCGTCTTATCAAATAATTGCGTTCAGCAATCATAGTTTGTGAACTTCAGCATAAAACCCTGTTCAACCCAATTATATTTCCTGTAAAAATACGACTTTCTGAACAGTTCTTTGCAGGTAATTTTAACCACAAAGCACCACCAATGATTGCAGTCAGCTACTGCCAACTACAACGACATGAAAAAATTTCCAGAGTATTAGATCAATTTAAGAAAGGCACTCAGAAGGGTGTAAAATGCACCCACCAGGGGTTGACTAGCACTTTAGGTACCATAGTTGAGTAGGGAGCATTTAAATCTATTTTCTTTTGACCTATAAAGACTTCTACATGAAGAAAAAAACTTTTCAACACGTACAATCTTTTACATTAATTTTCTGATGCACCAAGTCTTTCCAGGGGACATCAGGGCAAATGCTTCAAGTTAATGGAGGGCATACTGTGGTGATTTGTATCATCTGACATATGAGGACAAGTCGACATGGGATAACATTTCCTAGAACCTACTTTAGTTAGGCAAAAATATTCAATTTATTTCTTTTGAAATCCATCACAAAGATAAACAGCAAAATGTATAAATAGCCAGGCTAATAGACAGGCTGGTATAGAAACATCTGTACAGAAGGCCGTTCCATTTAATAGTAATTTGTCAAGATAATTGTGTCAAATGTGGTATAACCACAGATGAAGTCAATATTAAAAATATTTCAATCTTTGTTATTAGAATATTAGTAAGCCTTTGACTCTTATTACTTTTATTTCTGAGGCAAAAGAGCACATTCTTGTTTTGTCCTGTCCTATGTTAGCATTCTCCTTGAAATTAGTATAATAAAACTTTCAAATATTATGCGTGGAATTCTTTAAAAGAAAAATTATACTATTTAGGATAACATAAAGAAAATACATTGAAAACCCATAAATTCCATCAACCAAAACGCATATCCAAATAAAGAAAACTTTCTAGTATATTTATTACCCTCTGAAAGCAGATTTGGGAAAAATCAGAGGAATGCTTGGAACTTTTAACTAGTTAAATCCTAGGAAGAATTGTTCATAGGTACAGTAACAGTGCTGCATAATAAGAAGTGACACCTGTTCACTATGATCCTTACCGGGCAGATGCTCTGTGCCCAGCTACACACAAGGATCTCCAGAGCAGGGCATCATTTGTCAGGAAGCAAACGGCAGCACACCTTACTTCAAACTGACATGAGTCTAACCTGCGAGACATGACTTGCCCCCTGCACTTAAACATTTCACTGTATCAGTGGTTTGGTTTGATAGTGAGATGCTGATGTTTTAGGGTTTCATCTTAAATGGAACCAAAAATAAAGAAACCAGTGGATTTTGTAAATATTTGCTTGCACTTAACCTGATTTATACAATTAAAATTTTATGGTTACAAGTTTTATAATAAACATTTCTTAGAGACGATACTGGAAAGCAAATCATATCTAATGATAAAGTCTGAATTTTACAGTAAAAAAACCCTCTAGATTCTGTCAAAACTGAATTAGTCAAAAGGCTAGTATCAGGTCATTAACAGTATATTTTTGGGTAAATCATTAACTTCTACAGTGCATGTACTGATGCTCAAAATTTATGCTTGCTGTATGTGTTTATTAGATTGGAAATTTAACTCCTCACAGCATAAAAATTATGGGGAGATTTTTGTAAACATGCAGGAGCTATGTCTTTCTGTGATGCCTAGATGATTCTAGGAAACTTTATTCTTTTTATTCCATAATATCCCTTTTGTCTCAGCAGTTGAGACTAGAAATAGAGCAGATAGGAGAAAAGACAGATGTAGAACAACAATGGAAGATACTAAAAAATTATTATACTATGAAAAATTAGGTTGGACAGACAATACAGTCCCATACAGACTACCAGAAGCTGCCCTAAAAAGAGCTCACTGTATTTGCTTGATATTGTCAGTCTTGGTACTGTCAGTGCTGCAATGCACTTCCAGCAGTCATCAAGGTGGCAGAATTAAATTGGACAGAGTATAGGAATACAACTTCTCAGAAACAACACTGCCAGGGAAAAGGATGACAAAGACAAAAAAAATAAATAAAATTAAGCAGCTTCCCAAGATTATCATGTAAATGGTGTCTTGCATTTCTCTAGTGAAATGATCATGAATAAGGAATACATCCTTTCTAGAGAAGCTTTTGGTGCATGTATTTAAAAGCTTCACTGAACTTTTTCTACATCTGCAGATAAATCATGCTGACATATTTCTCCTATTTTTCTGTTTCTGTTACCTCGATCTAAATATATCACCAGATATCGATGATTAATGGATCTCTATTAAGAGATTATTCATTCTGACAAAAAAACACAAAAGCTCTCACAAACGTTCATGATAAAACATCACTGAGCAGTGCCAACTTTTCACTTCGTGGGACCTCTGCATTCCATAGCAGGACAGTCAAAGCAGTACTTAGACACGAAAAATAATGTAAGCGGCACCTAGGTAACTTGGAAAAAGTAATTAAACATTACACTGACTTCAGCAGACAGATTACCTTGACTTTCTGTCACTAAAATATGACCTAATAAATATGTTTATGTGTTCTTCATTACATATATGCAAAGCAAAATTCCACCTCTCTAGCTGGTCAAGACAGAAAAATAAGCCTTTAGAATTATAGCAGAAAATCCAAGGTACAAGTGTGTTAGTTGAGCCATATCTGGGTAGTGTGCATCTGGCTTGTGAAGCATTGCACTCACTCTGTGATCCCTGCACTGTTGCAGTTTGACATCTGATGAGCCTGTCACTTAACACCTCACCGTAAACAGCTCCCCAGCACTGTGGATGAAAGGCTGTCTCTAAAACAAATGGGAACTAACTCTGGAACCAGCCAAACCTGATGATCCCAGCTCAAGAGCACACAGAGAACAATACAGAGTGCCAGATTTTTTGAATAATAACAAAATTGAAACTGCCTTGGGTACATCCAAGCACAGCTGCAATAGCTAACTTATTAATGTCTTCTCATTGGCAGCCACATCTAAAAAACCTGCCAAAGAAACTTTAATAGATTCTCTTGTCATAAATGATTCAGGTGAAAGATATACAACCTTGTAAGCCAGGTGGTGAGATGCAAAAGAAGCTGGATCCTGCGTGAAATATTTGGACTTTTTGTTGGGGTTTTTTCAGACTATACAGAGAAACCCATATCATTGGTTGATGTAAAAAACTCCTAAAGGCCTTGAAGGCATGTATATTATTACCAGGAATGGTATTTGTTTCAGACCCACTTGCAAAACTTTTACTAAGAAGCTACCCAAAGGATTCAATGTATCAGAGCAACTCAGTGACTATTGTGAAATTAATATTTTGACTTAGTGTGTTATTAAACATGTATGGAAAAGATGTTTTCCAATGTCCAACAACAGCTTTGCAAATGCTATAAAATGCATTATTAGAATTATAATCCTGTCCTGCTTTCAGAATACAAGTCCAAATAAAGGAGTAAAAAAGTCTATCTGGCTTTTCCCCCCATTAATTTCACCAAAATTATAATGAGACAAAGAAAGATATAAATGAAGTAACAACACCACTGCAGTTAAACTCATAGCCAGTGACAATAGCAAAATGAGAACAGTGTTCCTCATTGTAATTTTACTTACCGTAAGAAGCTGGTACAGAATAAATGGCAAAGTTAGGTTCTACTACAGACTACAAAATCCCAAAAGTTAGACTCTACTAACAGAGGTGCAAAAAGCCTCTCAGAACAACTGCAGTCTCTATAGGTAAGAACAACTTATGGTTAGGGAGAAGGATAAAGTACTCAGTCTTGTGGCAAATGCCTTGCCTAATCCAAAGATGTGTTTATTTGATTTTGATTATGCAGGTATAACAAAAGCCAAAGGAAAAGAAACACTAAAGTAATGAGGAGTGAGAAGAGGGACATATAATACCAGGCTGAGTGAAAAACTTTCTTCTTTTTTCTGACATTATATTATATTGTGACCAATCTAACATATTCTGTTTTAAACTGGAATTTGAAAAGATCTTCAGCCTTGTGGCAGGTTGTAGCCCACAGCAGAAGTAAGCAAATATCATTTTCAGTAGCTAATTTAAACTACATGCTGAGAGAATAACGCATATAAAATAAAGAAGACACAAAGAGTATTAAGGATTAAATAACCCCATACACAGTTTTCTTTAAAACACTCATATTGATTCCATGGTAACTCTGACCTGCCATGCTCAGTCTTGACTCATTGCTTTTTCTGTCTTTGGCAAAGCATGTGGCATAACCTTTCCAAGTCCATAGAACACTGCAATTTTCCTATCAGATGCTCTTGATTTCCAGCAAGTGAAACAAAGCTTACTTTCCTTTCTGCAACGCCTAAATGTGAATACTGTAACATTTATGAATAGCCATACAATTTAAAACAAACCATTAGTCTGATCTGAAAGGTTTCCTCATATATAACCTGACAATGACCAAATGGGGAACAATAACCTTGTGACTGCAGAGATGAGCCAATTCATTAACTAGGAGCTTTGAGGAAGGTCGGCTCAATGCACTGAAGACAGCATTTAAACTCTGGCTCTGTTTAGTGCCATAAGACAGTGAGTACAACTTTTGTGACAGTAGGTTTCCCTATTTTATCATATAAGTTCTACTATCAGTCTTTCCTGACTGTTAAATGCTATTGTTTAGAAATATTCCATGTGGTTTGCACGCTATCCAAATAGAATAATATTTTTCAGTACCCAGCAATGACCCTCCTAGGCCCTCCTTCTTGCCCTCCTGCTTAGTATCAGTGGTATCTTCTAGATTTACCCTGAGACACCAGCTGATTCCAGTTACTGGCTAGTCCTTCCTTGGTGGGTAAGTAACACTGAGGTTGTGACAGAAGAAAAGTATCTGGGAATAAACTAGTCTGGATTTGTTGTCATGGTTTTATTCTTTTCTAAATGAATACAATTTCTATGGTCAAAGGACTGAAAAGGACAATTAGAAAAGTGTAAATCATAGACAATGTGACATTCAAAAACAAAGTTCTAAAAAACTGTAAGATATGGGGATAAGGGAAGATCAACATGGGTACCTAATTTTGCTTTCTTATTCTTAGTATAATGCAAAATAAAACAGAAATAAGGGGTTAAACTGTGGTTTGTCTAGCTGAGAAGGGGAGTGATAGAGTGGCTTTGGTGGATCTGATATCCAGTCAGGATCAATCCATTACACTTACACATTCTGACTGACAAGTATACATATTTTGGACTCTCTACGGCATGTTGCCAGACTGCAATAGAGTCTGTCCATGTTGGATACAACATGGTGTAGAATCTCTGTGGCTGCATCCAGCCTATAATGCAAAACAGTTCTGCAGTGTACCAAGTCTCAGGGAAATGGTGGAGCACTCAAGGACCTTTACCAGTCCATGTACTTATTCTTTTTCCTCCAGAGGGGACCAAATGCAAAAGCAGTGCTCCCCTGGGTCCCTTCTGCAAACACTGGCCTCATTCAGAAAAAGTTGCCCAAGGGAGCATTTGAAAACACTAGAAGTTCGATAGATCAGAAAGAATAAGAGCAGCCATTTATGTATTTCAAATTTTTTTTCCCACAAATACTTTTATATGTTTAAGTCTATTCATCTTAAAGCAAATACACACAAGATAGCAAAGATAAGTTTTCTTCGGCTAAGTTTTTACAAAGGTCTTAAAATATAGCATTAATAAAATGCGTGGTTTGTTTTCCAATGGTATATGCAGGGGAAGAACATATTTTGTAATATATCACAGACATCTTAAATCAATGTGACACATTTAAGTTAATTCAGTTCCTTCTATCAGCACAATATCACTAGCTCTAGGTTGCTCTTATTAGCCATTTCCCTATTTCCCGCTTTTGATCCCCCGGGAAAAATTAACAAACCAGATTGTTTAAACTCTTCTTGAAATATTAGCTCTCCTGTTAACCCAATTGACTCTGAAAATTCATTTGAAAATTAGAAAACATAGCATACATCTGGATGACTGTACACTATTGTAACAAAAGCATATTAGCTACTCCTGTATCGCTTAAGGGACCAAGAATACATTTATCTTTTATGGAAAATTCTACCTACCATTAGAAGTAGCAAAAAATAAATAAACTGAACATCATGTAATTCCCAAGGCAAACATTAATCAGTTATGAGAAATATTATGATACAGGTATTTCAGCTCTCTTTTCCTTTTGGGACTCATAAGGTAAATAATCTAAGCCACTGGATTGATTGTAGAAAACATTTAAACATATGATGTCAACATATTAATGATTTGTGAAAGCAAGTATTAATTTTCCAATACTTTTAATTAATGTGATAAGCTTTTTGCTATCTACATAGAAGTTGAAATGATGGTACCTTTTAAAACTGAAACTTAGCATTTCAGTGAGTAAAAACGGTATTTTACTGAGAGCGGTGCCAAGACTGTAACTTATCCACCAGCTAGACAGCACTATTTTCTTAGTTCATATGGATATTTCAAACATTTTTCTACATAGAGAATATTCCAAAGAGAACATCTATTGATACCATAAACATCCAAATATAAATTACTTTTGTCCTAACTATGCACTGAAAATTTCAGTCAGCACATTCCACTAATGCTAGCTAAAGCTTTTTATCTCTGATAGCACTTTTATAGGATTTGAATTATATTTATTTTTCCATATATTTAAGTGATCTTTCTGAGAAGGAATGTTTTATTTGTTTATATTAAATATATTAATTTCTTAATAGTTAGAAAGGTTTAGTTTGAAATATCTAAGCATATGCTATCATGTAAAACTTTTTTCAGTTATATTGGAAACTTTCCTCCCATAAAGATTAATCATACTCAAAATTTTCCAGTGTAACACAAGATACACAGATCTAAATAGCACGATGTTTCAAATAGCATTCAATGAAAAGCAGCTGTCCTTAAATAAGATATATGTAAATATAGTAAATTAATTTACTATTTTGATTCTTGCTATATACCATAAAATATTGTAGCATAATAAAAGTTAGGCACAACTGAAAAATACACACTGGGGGAAAATTTTATTTTCAAAAATGCAGCCTTTTTTCTAGATGATATCTCCAGATAATGAAAAGTTCTTAAACATTAAATGTTTAATTTGGTTTTGCTCCAAATCAGAAAAAAAAAAATTAAAATGTTTTGTAATGCAAAATAGACATCTCTAGCTTTTATCCACTCCACTCATTAACTTTTGTCAAATCAGTGCTATTCATTATGGGTGAGTTTCTTTGTGAAAGAGAAAATAAAACTAAAAAGTCCATAACTCCGATCCTCAAGTTGTTCAATTGCTCAATTTTGTGAAGAACCAGTGCTTTTTTTTTCCTTTTGGTTTTGTTCTTGTCTTAGTTTTAGACATCTGGCTGGTTTCTATTTTCCAGTGGGCATTTTCTTCAATGCTTGGGATTTACAACACAAAAAAGAGACTTCACCGATTACCCAAGCACTAACATTAGGTGTGATTAACTCCTATTCAACACCACATCTTAATTCACAGCCAATTTTGAAAAAAAAAAAAAAAATTAAAAAATATTTTTTGTTCCTAACCACCATTCCTTACTTCCACACTCTGTCCTTCCACTCTCTGGACAACCATTTTTAAATCTCAAAGAGGAGGTCATTTTGATAATCTTCCACTTCGAGTGACCTGCCTGGGTGTCTTCCATGGTAAAACACTTTTCACTTATCACTTTATAAATTTTGATCCCACATGCATGAGATTTTGTTCCAGATGCACCATTACATGAAAACTTTGTTTGATATCTGTAAAATGAACATGAAGTAGAGGCAGAACAACTCTGTATCAACAAAAGATACTTTTAGCAATAAAGATGAAAATAAAAGGTGAAATAAAAGGTGAAAATCAGAATTTGTTTATGGAGGACTTAAGATGAACGTTATTCTACTTATTCAGGTAGAAAATATAATATTAATCTGAACTAAATTTAGTTCACAAAGATGTTTGATTTTGTAACCCTTTAGTTTTAATCTTTCATACTGATTTTATAAATCCCGAGATATTTGAATTATATTCACACATATTCATCTTTGTTTACTTGGAAATCATACACAGAAAGACAAGTGCACATGACAATGTATAGATGAAATGGATAACAAAACAGATTTTGAGCCTTTTCCTCTTTCAGGGGATACAAGCAGCTAAGGATGGCATATTTATTCTATAATTAAACAATGTAACTTTCAAAGTCAGCATGCATACTTGGAGTCTGTATATGCTATGCTTTATAAGATTGTACAAAAGCAATTTAACAGCAAAGATTTGAATTTCAGATACTGACACCATCCAACAGTGTTACTAAAATTTTAACTCAACTCTTGAATAACTGAGGCCACAAGAAAAAGGTATGGAATACACAGTTGTGGAGTAACATTTGAAGTCTGTGTTTGCCACTTATCCCACTCCAGTTTGCAGAATGTGGATCAGATTTGCAGTATCCCTTTCTATTGGGCTGCTAGAAGTACATAAATCCTAATGAAAATTTATTTATGAAAATATTGAATGAACTATAAAAACACAAGTCTTGGGCAACCACTGCCTTGAAGTTTAATATTCTTACTTTAGGCAGTATTATTACCTTATAATAGGGTCTCCTGTTTCCTAAGTATGAATTTCTAGACACAAGACCTTGTGTCCAGCTGTTCTAAACACGCATAAGGCAAATGAAATCACTTAGCAAGAGTACTCAGACTGGACTGTAAAGCTGATTTATCTGTGCTATGATTTAATATTCCATTTCATTGAGCCGTGAACTTCAGAAGGAGATTTTCTTCCAGTGTATGATGCAAACCAAGAAATTTTGATTCAGCTTTTCCCCACACAAAACAAATTTAAACAATGGCAATTCATTCTTGTGATTTTCAGATCTATTAGACAGTCTGCACCTATTTAAGACTTCCTGAATGCTCAACAAACAAACAAAAGTCCAGGATTAGTGTGCTTTTCAGATTTTTTTTCCATAGCATGTATACTGGGAACCATACATATTGTATCACTCTGTTTAATATAAAGTAAATAATTTTTTTTAATTACATACTGACTGGACCCCAAGTGTCCAAGTGCAACACCACGCTAATTTGTTAATTGATACATATTTAATTTTATTTCTAAGTTTCCTGTTTTATTCTTACCTTAATGAAATAATTTCACACATTGCCTCTTTTTTCTTTTACCCCTAGTCTTAACCTTTTTGTTTATTCATGTTTGGTCTTCCTTTCCTAATATTTCTTCCACTGCATGTATTTCATTCATCTGGGTTCATACTACCTTTTTAACCTCTCATAGTCTTCACACTCATTTTATTCTTGCTATTTTAGAAAAGCAAACCTCCGGCACACAGAGGGTGCCATATAGCCCACAAACTAAAGATTGAATATATAAAAAAAAATTATAGCTAGAGGAGTACAGTTCTTAATGCAATTTTTCAGTCTGGACTTCAACTCTTGATGTCAATGGTATGACCAAAGTAACACCAGTGCATCAATTAAGGAGGCAATCTTCAAAAAAAAAAAAAACCACAACAAAGTAACATTGCACTAACAGGTCTATAGCAGGTAATATCTGCTCTCATATTTTTGTAATAATGGTGAAAGCTTGTGGGCTATTATTTTTAGCATAAATTCTTTAGTATACCCCTAAGGAAATTAGAGAAACAGTAAAAATACATCAGCAGGCAATGTGACTACAATTTACAAATTAAGATATAATTTACAGTATTTTCTTCTTTACCACAATTTCTTATTTAAAACAAAACAAAAGCCTTATCTCAGAACTTCAAGTAAGGAGAAGCCTTCAATGTTGTGTTCTGAACTTTTATCTGCAAAGTTTTATTGTGTTCATTTTCTCACAAAGAAGCTAATGACTAAAAATAATAAAAAACAAAGCTAAAAGAATAAAAAAATCAAAGCGCACCTATTAAGCAGCAGTTCAAAGTGTGAGGGTGGTGATGCAATGGAACAGGTTGCCTAGTGAAGTTGCTAATGCCCCTTTTCCTTGGAAGTGTTTAAGGCCAGGTTGGAATGGAGCAACCTGGTATAGTGGAATGTGTCCCTGCCCATGGCAGAGAGTTTGAGACCAAAAGACCTTAAAGTCCCCTGCAGCCCTAACCGTTCTATGATTCTGTGATGATTCTGTGGTCATGTAGATGGAAAAAATCAGCCAACACTGGAAACCTGCACTGCAAAAAAAAATCTTAAACAGGAAAAATTTTCAAACTGATACTATTAATAAAAAAAAAAAAAGGACAACCTTTTTGAAACAAATTCCCAAGCTACACTGAAGTTGTAAATGCCATAAATACTGTACTTACATTAAATTTCACACTGAAGAGCTCTGGTTGGTCAGTAGTATCAAAGAGAAACAACCCATTTTACAACAAAATGTTTATTTAGAAATAGTTACTAGATTTTTTAATATAAAGACCCTAGGTCTTTACTTCTATTATAAACATACCTACACAATACATAAAAAAGGTCCACTTAATTCATAAGGACTAGACAGACTATAAACACATGTAGAACTTGGCTGAGTAGTTGTAATTACTTTGTGCTGCAAAAATGAATTCTAAGTTAATGCCTGAAAGCTATATTAGAGATGTCAGTTATCATAATTAATTCAAATTCTCTAAATATTGAAAAGGTAGATGTAATGAACAGGTAGGTAGACTGTTATGTAAGGCCAAGAGTTATAAGAAACTCACTCTGTGCCAAGCTGCAGAACGAAGCCACTGACATTACTCTTCACTCTTCATGCTGTATGTTAAATATATTGTCAGATAATTCACATTGGTCATTCAAAGTCTAACTGCATTTCTTTAAAACCAAACTATCTATATTCACTCAATTAAAAAAAAGTACTGCAAGTTAAAATATAAGACCCATGGTCTGATCCTGTATTAGAATAAAGGAGAGGAAAAGTAAAACCTACCTATAAATTGCTTGGTGCCACTAAAATTAGCCCCACAGTTTCTATGGTTTTACTGCTACATGAAAGAAAATCTTTCTGTTATATTGACCCCTGCACACCTGAAATCTATGTTTTGACATGAAGATTATAAAACAGAGGTAAAATAAGACATTCAGCTACCACCCTCCCACAACTGTTTATCAAAATTTTCAGATTGAGGCTTTCTACTTTCTAAGGCAGAATATTGTCAATATTCTTTACAATCCAATGATAAAGGAATCAATGTCTCTTTCATATCCCTTATCTTCTGATGATCTCGTTCATCAGTTCACTTTAGAGATGGTTTTAAATCCACAATTTGTTAGCTGATTTGAAATTTTCCATAATGAGTTCTCCATCCCTAGTTCAAAATAAAGACAGTACCCAGTATTAAGGAGGGAAAGATTGGACAAATATGTGTTAAAAGTAATGAAAAGTTATTTGTTTTCTAAAATTTTAGCCTTACTCTTTCAATTTAGCATTATTTAGATTAAATTACCAGGATAAAATATCACAACCAGCCAAACCACACAGAATATATCCTCAGTACTGAAAAATCTTGCCTTACTTCATTAGTCTTTTAGATGCCTGGATCCATTGTGTGACCAAAAAAGAGGCTATTTGACATAACACAAGGAGATCAGGACCTTTATCAGGAACAAAATAATGTGATAGGGTTGCAGTATTCTGCCACTGGAGAATGTTAATATCATGGGTCATGTGGTTATTGCATATTCCTCTGTGTTGGTCACACAGAGGGGAGTAATGCAAAATCAGCAAAATCTTACCTTTTGCCTCATCTGAAATTATGAGTTCCCTCACATCAGCTAACACAAAGTAATCAAAGACACATAAGACTATCTTTTCTTAACCTCACACTGGTGCAGTGAAACATTTTGAGCATTACAACATAGTTCAAGTGGGACAAAAAGAGTAGTAGAGTAAGTATAGTCTGCTTGTTCTTGAAGCACAATAGGAGGCATACATTTCTTCTGTGATAAAAAATCCATGAACCACATTATTCTGCATGTAGAGTCAGATAAAACACTGTAACAACTTTTCAGGAGGTATTCACTGAAACCTAAAGAAGAATTCATTTCAGATAAGCTCATGCTGCTTTTGTGTTCCCTTCCTTTAATCATTAGAGTGATTTTACCTAATTTAAATGGGACATAACAGAAAAATTTTAAGAGTCTAAATGCTTGTGTACCTGCATGTCAATGTACATGAAAGGCAACTTAAGGGAGAAAAAAATCCTCACTAATAACCTAACATAGAGGTAAATTGAAAGAATCATGCCAAGATCTGACTTCACAGCAGTAAGACAATGCATCTCATCATTTAATGAGAACAAAATGAGAGAATATTGAACTTTTCATCCTACTAATGTTTTGAAGGGTAGGAAAACTTAGAAGAATTTCTAAGGCAAGAAATATATGGGCTGAAAGAGGTAGAGTTTTATATTAGTCTCCATTTTCATTTTTAAAATCACATGCCATTTGTTTCTACTACTGCTTCATGCTTGTGAAAGATTGTTTCATGCAAGGTAACTCAAGTTCTTTATAATGGAAGTTTGACAATTATGATAGTCAATGAGAAGTAATGTGGACCAACAGCATCAGTTTTATGAGAATATTACTTTCAGTAATACTGGCTCCAAGCTTATGAAACTGGCCACTTGTGGTGGATTTTAATTGATATTAGTTTGACCATGATCGAACATCCATTACTAAAGTACCTATTGTAGAGAGAAAATAAGGTAGCTTACAGCTGAAAATTTGCAGAATTGTTTTCATAGTATTAACATTGCCTCCAAATAAAACTCAGAAATAAAATTGCTTAATTGAAAATGCAAATTCTATTTTAATATTAGACAACTAGTTCTCTAAAGTCAAGAAAGAGGAAGGACACAAAATATGAAAAGACAACTTGCATTCCAATATTGCTACAGTCTGGAATTCTACTAACTTATTTGCTCAGTTATAAATGGGGAATGATCTCATTATTTTAAATGGTACAATCTCAGTGGAACTGAAAGAGTCCATCGGGTTTACACTGTGGCAGAAATTATGATACTGAACCTGCAAGATGTATGCATTGCTTAGCTAAAGCATAAAGTTAAGCACAGTATATAAATCTCTGCTGACTCAAAAGCCAACATACTGCATTCCTTGGCATTCCCAGTGTTCCACAGGGACCACAGAATTAGCTCTTCTCATCAGCAACTGTCACTTGTTGTAAGCACTACAGATTACACACAGTTATGAAAGAACTGACTTTTGTGGTTTTTTCCAAATTATCACATTGGTAAAATTGTCTGTTAAAGTATTGGATTTTGATACTGTCAAAGACTTACTCGGATTACAGAACAACTTTGTAAAGCTTGTAGCCATTCTGCACTGAGTTTCACAGGAGAGTTAGCTACTATTCATTATTTGTGTAACTGAGACTCAAGGATTCTCTGTTATTAAGGATTAGGAGGAGCATGGCTCTCTGATAATTAGTGGACATCCAGAATCCAAGCCCACCTCAGTGTTTCCAGCCAGCACTTCGAACCCTACCATAGTATCATGTTATGAACACAATGTAAATGTTATCTGCCCTCAGTTCCATAAAAATACTTGAGCATCAGCTTAGACTTCCACAGAAATATTTTATCCCGTAAGCTAAGCATTTATTTATGTCCACAGCTGCACCTTCAGATGAGCCTTGAAAGATAAGTAATTTCAATGTTCTCACACAGTACAGCTGAGTTGACAGTCTCAGCTGTCCCAGATAACAATTTTTCTTACTTGTTATTTTCCAAAATAAAACTTCATTTAACTACAGACTGAGGGACTGGCACAACTTAAAGATTGCTTGATTTAATTTAAAAATTTCCAGTTTGTTTTTGGTCTTTATTTTTTGAGGGAGAGAGGGTTGTTTTTTGCACTTACACATATTAGTTAAACTTAGGGGGTAAATCAGAGCATAAACCACAATTTTCTTAACATAAAACCTGACAAAACATTTAATTGAAAAAGAAAGACACTATTTTAAATTATTTTTAAATTACTTTGAGCTCAGTTTCCTCCCATGAAGGCAGTTTTGCTATTATCAGGCTTACTGTTAACTTCAGTAACAGCAAGAACATGTCTCTTTATGTATAAGTGATACCAATGAGGTTTGCCATCCCAGGATTGCACACACAAATTGTTGTAGAAGACATTAAATAATGCAGTAGTAACACTGTCCTATATTGATTTAGGATAAAGAAAGTTTTTTTTGGGGGAAAAAAAAAGGATTTCTTAAGAGACACAATGAAACTAGATAAACAATATGATATGCATTCTAAAAATATATACTTTGCCATTCAATTTTCTAAATGTAAGCCCAAATGCTTTGTCTTAGGGCTTCATTTTAGCTCCATTCTACTGCAGGTAAGCCTTCTGCAAATTCTAGCCTGAGGATATACTTTTTTTTCCTTTGTGTTTAATGCTGTTTGAAGCTGTCTGAGTGGAACTTGTGAAATTCCGAGCATCACAAGAGAGGTTTGTGTTTTCCATTTAACCCCTGAGTTCTAACTTCTGTTCATAAATTGTCTGAGAAATATGCTACATGCAGCATTTTCCACATGCTGATATGAATGTTGGGCTCCATTCAAATGAAAGCAGAACATGTTTATCTAAGTATTGATTCCACCTAGACATCAATATTTTTGCTGTAAAAGATGTACCTGAATGTCATGGAAAGTGAGGAGGATCGAGATAAAACTTGCAATAGTTTTTTCAGTAAGAATGTAATTTTAACCTGCCTAAGAAAACAGATCAACAAAGCACACCAACAAACATGGGAAGAACAGATTTAAATTACATAGGTAGTTATCTGGCAAAGACTAAAGTGGTTTATTTTTATAGACAAAGTAAAAGCCTTATTTAAACAGAGGAGGAACTGAATGTACTAGCTTTAAGGCTTTATTCAAAGAACTTACACCTGAAGTTAATATATTTTTAGAACTGATAAAACAAATGTAATTTAGAGTGCTCAGTGTGCTAAATCTACTTGGCATGCTCTACAGCTTCCTCTTTGCTGCTGCAAGATTCGCTGCCTATAGCTTTTGGCAGTCCCAACAGAGTTAGCTCTTTCCACTAACAAAATACAAAATGCAAAATTAATAAAAGGACCCTTTGAAACTGACAAAAGTGCCTCAGGCAAACTATCTGCCCAGCAGCTGGTTAAAATTTAATCAGTTATTTCTTTCCAGTCCTGTATATCTTTTGTATGGAGCTCCCCAGACTGAGTGTGGTCAAAGTTTGTTAAAAAGAAAGAATAGATAAGTCTCTCTCTTTCAGTAAATTAGCTGCAAAGCTAGTTTATTTCTGGGTTTTCTTGACAAATTAAACTAAATGTTTTAGTCTCACCAGAAGCATCTAAAAGGTCTATTGACAGATTTTATCTAAATACAAGAAAATTAGCACATAAAGCCTTATTTGGAGATGGTGAAACTGTGATACTTTTTATCATGTACTATTACTTTAAACCTTTAAATACTTTTTGTGGAGGTGGGGTTTAGCAGCCATGCTGTTTTTAACATTAACACTATCTGTTACAGACGAGGAACATAAATTCACTCAGTAGTCAGATGCAAAATATAGGGTTGCTCTTCAGTTCATTTAATTTTCATACTTAAAGACTACATCTAAGCATTCAAGTGAAAAGGAGGCATTTTCATGAATCACAGAGTACTTTAAGAGCAGATTTGCATATGTAGATTAGCTCCTTTCTAGTATCAGTCTCATCTTTGAAATCTTAGGTTAGACCTCCAAAAGTAACTACATGTAAAAATTGGTTTGCATAGTTTAGGTAAACTTTAATTCTAGGAATATATTTCCATGTACTAGACTTACCATATAAAAATTTACCTCTGATTGAATATAACTGTCAGCTGCAAAAATTGTAGCAGATGGCATTTTTCAAGAACTTCCAGCAAGCTCACACAGTCTATTAACATATGCTTTATCATAACACTCAGGAACTGTAGGCTTAGAAAAGGACTTCATTGAGCTTTATTTATTATGGTCACACCATCAGAGTGGAAGTTTCCCCAGAACGCCTAAAGTAGAGACAGACAGGCTGTTCTAGGAAGCAAACAAGTGAGCATGAGAAGCATGAGGATTTTAGTTACATGAATTTACATATCAGCAAAAGGATGAACTTTAAAGATTAACTTTTTCCATGAGAGATATTCTGAGGTTTTTATTTCAGTAGTACTATTAGCACATATAACCACTTGCATGACGTAAAATGCATCTTTTTAATTTAATACATCTTTGCTTGAATTACTGTTAGAAGTCTCCCAAAACACGGATTTCATGATAATTTTACTTTGGTATACGTGGTGGTTTAGGCACCACTGGTTTAACTAGTGGGCAAAACTCAGCAGTGATGAGAAGAATAAACAAAATTACAACAGGGAAACAGTTTATTTGTCTGGAGCTCAACCAAGGAAAAAACACAGTTTAAGGGAACCCCAGACTTAACACAAAATTAAACCCAACAAAAACCACGAAAAAGGAAAAAAAAGGAATAAGGGAACTGCTTTCAAAGGCCAGGGAGGCTGGCCAAAGACAAGCAGTGGGAAGGGAGAGCCACTTCCTTCTTCTCTCTCTGGTGGCAGCCAACTCCCAGTCCCTGGAATCTCTGTAAAATACAACAGAGTGAAAGGTTCCTCCCCCCCAACCCAGGATGTTATTTTGGGGGAGCCTTCAACCTGCAGTTGTGCTGGATTGGCTCCTATGCCGATGGAGGTGGGCTGAGTCAAGCCACAAGGCCTGGGAGTTGGAGGAGAGAAGCTGTCCTCCTGCTCTCCAGCTCTCCAGGAAGCCAAAGACAGTGCACTTCCATTGTTTCAGGCTTTTAAGCTCTCCAAGTCCCGCCCGAGTCTCGCGGTCCTCTTCCCGGCTTCGCTGCTTCGGACTGGCCCGCGATCTGGGCCCCACCTCCCCCTTTGAGGTTCCTGGCTCCAACAAAATGGCGGTTCCCGCCAAAATTGTGAGTCGATGACCTCCCAGCGCCATGTTTTTACCAGCCGTGGGCTGGCTGCCTCCTTTCCAGGGCGCCTGCTGACCACGGAAACCCACAAAAGGGGTGTCTGGGGCCGACCGGGGCCACAGGGGCTGCCCAGGCAGCGACCATGCCCCTCCTGCCACACGGGGGCTGTTCCCGGGGCCACTGGCATCGCGGGGCTTCTTGTTGGTTTTTCCTCGCGGCAGCGCGGGACCGGCGCACCCACCGGGGCACCCCCACAGCAGCGCCGGGCCATCAAAGCCACTGCCGACCCCCAGGAAGCAGGCGACCGCCCGAGGGAGAGGAAGGAAAGCACGCAGTGACCTCCCCTCCCTGGCGCTGGGACAGCTCCAGGCAAAGGACCCAACCCGCAACAGCGTGGCCACTGGGACCGCGCTGGCTGGACCAGCCGAGCTCCCCCCCAGCCCCG
>VXBA01005639.1:1010562-1168889 GCA_013399895.1 Serilophus lunatus
ACCCCTACAGTATACTACCTGCTGACAAAGCAAGCATGGACTTTTATTAACTATTCGTAGTGTCATGCCAGTGTCAAGTTGTATTTACAGTGTAGGAAGTTTATTGTGACTTATCATTCCAATGTAAAATTGATTCCATGAAATCTAATGTCCAACAACCTCTCTGCAGCTGTGTGATGACATCCCTTCATGCCCAAGCCAGCCTCCCTTGAATCACAGGTGCCCACAGGTAAGTAAAAAGTATAGTCCAGTGATTATCTCCTGCCAGTATCAGTTGCTTGTGTCTAATAGGTTTTATGTATTTGCATAGGGCAATGCTTTATTTTTCCAAATTTTCATTTCATGTTAAAGTTACCTCACTAGTATTTGTTTATCATTTATTATTTCTTGCAGTAGTAACTAATAAGTTGGTTCAGTAATGTTGTGCTGTGTAAGTCACTGCCTCAGGCTCTGCAACGAGCCCAGAAAGCCCAAGGCAGGCCCCAGCTACACCAACATATAAACAGATTCAGTTGCAGGTGGAAATGCTTTCAAGCTATTTACCTTGAGCATATCATATGTCTCTCCCTAAATAACAAAGATAATGTGACCAATAAAACCTCCAAGCAGAGCCTACTTACAGGCAAGGATTTTGACAAGGGATTTTCTTCATAATCTTGATATCACTTCTTTATTGATATGTCTCTCTACTTATTTTTAATAAAACCAAATGTCATTAATTGCAAGTTGCAAAAGTCTGTCTTCATTTTTTAAATCTAACAATGTAAAAGTAAGAATATTAGTACTAAAGCATTGTAAGGAGAGGTACATAAATCTGCATTTAACTGATGGAAATAAACCAAAATTGCAAACTCTACATTTCAGTTGAGTATTCATTGGGAGAAATAAATTCCTTTTATCACAACAATTCTGTTTTGTTTATCTATCCTAATATGCTCTGTAGTTTTTTATCCTACGATGTTATTCACTCTTCCATTACTACCCATTATTAATTAAAAAAAATGGTGTTGCATTACCAGCAAACATCCACCTCTTCAATATATCTTCTAATGCTTATGAAGACTTGATATTTAATTGAAGACAAACTCTGGGCCTTCTGTACTTCTACAAGAGGATGACCAGAATTCTGCTTCTTGTTTTTGCTTAGCTCAGGAAACTGTGCAAGCAGCTCTAACAAGAACATCCACCTCCACCTCTGCTTTTGTTCAGTCACAGAACGTCTATTTTATCTATCTTACAGACTAAGGGCCAGCCCACAGCAAATTTCCCTTGTGTTTCTGTAGCTAAACAGGTGTATTCTGAAACTTTTTGAGATTCACTGACTGATTTAAGAATAAGCAGGAATCACTGTGACAACACCAATGTAAGGATATCAATTTTCACATACATGCGTCTTTACAAATGGCTGGAGAGAGATGTGAAACTTTAACAGACAGCAATGACAAGAGACTGATTCAGGCAGAAGTGCAAAGTAGCCCATATTATTCAAATCCATAAACAGTTCACCTACAGCTGAGGTTGTGGTTTCTACATATTTCTCATAGATTATGAACTCAGGAACTCTTCACAAAGCTCAACAGTTCCAAAGAAAATTATGGAACAATCATAACCAAAAACTTTTTACATCTTTGAGGTAAACATGAGATGTATAAGGTTACTTTAGGGAAAATGCAATCTCAAATAACATTATCTATCCTTTCTTTGACATCTTATGAAATCTAAAGCCTAAAAGGGATAAAGGTGTAGTCTTATTAGCATACAGAAAGAAAACCTCTCAATTATTCTTGAGAGATAGCAAAGGGGACATCCTCTTTATAGATCAGCATTTTGAAAATTCTTATGACATGCGAAGTACCCTGGTTTAAATGCCTTTTCAGGTTCTGAGGATGCTTGTCTGGATAGCCATTAGGAGATGAAAGAAACAAGTTCGTTTCCCTCTCTATATAATTATGTGAAGTATAACAAGTTATAAAGCAGTGAATGGGAGAATTCCCAACTAGAAAATCCTTTTTCGGGTTAACTGCCAGCACAAGATCTTGCACAGGGAGTGCTCCTGAGATAAAAGGGAAGAAGCATCATGTTCCACTCACATTTGCACTGTGCAAGCCCCAGGTCTGTACAAGCCTTGAATAAATCCTTACCTTAATTGGACCCCTCAGGAAAGACAGGTAGAAGATCACTTCACTGTGAATTGTAATAGGATCTGTGAAAAGATCTATAAGAGATGTTGGCAGTCTTTATGCGTTCTTGATGGTCCACAGAGACCTGGCTAACTATTGCAGTTCAGCATTCTATACTTTTACCAGCAAATGCCTTATCTGCCAAATTGTCTTCGCTACTGCACTCAGACTTTCCAGACTTTTGTGGATTCCCTTTTTTTTATACTACTAGTTCTTAGAACGTGCCTAAGGGTATTGCAGCTTTGCTTGAAAAAACAGCTTTACAACCCTAGCTATGTGTTCAGAAATCTCAAGAGGTAGGTAAGCTTTGGCATCACCCAAAACCAGACATGCCAGGAAGAGGAAGTACCTGCATTGTGGTTCCAGAGATCTAAACTCCAATTTGAACTCTACAGTAACCAATGCATCTATCATGTGATCTCTTTCATGCTTACTACAAAAAACTAATTCGCTGGTTCTTGTAGGATATGAGCAGAGCTAGTAAAATGAGCAGCAGTGAAAAGAGCAGAGCAAGACCACAGTTTCATTTCTATGAACAACATGAACTTGTTTGAGTAGTTCTAACTAATAAGAAGATAATGAAGAAGACATCAGATATTCTGCTCAGAAGTACTGAAACACACTCACCCACTAAAAATTCATTTTCCTTCTCTTTCTTTTACAAATTGAGATACTAATTATGGTGTAACACTTCTTGCTGCCAGCAACCTCTTTGTCTCTTCAAGGCTCCTGAAGAATCTATTCCTACATTATAAATTTTACCTTAGATATTTTCCCTGATTTCTAGCATAAACTAGGAGAAAAACCCCAGAGCTATACACAGTTCTCATTATGAGGACTGGGAAATAACCTGTACTAGGTATAAGAATCTAAACAGGAATTCCACTTCTGATTATCATCAAGCAACTGTTGCTCATTCTTACAAAACCTGTGGGAAATCTTCTAAAGAAACCACGCCTCAATAATTATTTGGCACTCATTGATCTCCTTCTTTAAACCAATGAAAAATATCTAAATGAAAACTAAAGTAAATAACAATAGTTATATAATCAAACAGCACTAAGTACTTATATAACAATAGTAGAATATATCGAGCAACATATGAAGACAGTAAAAAAAAACCAAAACAACTCAGTTTTACCCACTATCCCTATTAATTTCATTCTTTATCCAAGGTCATCATGCCTCGGAGGTAAAATATATAATATTCACCTAAGAGTTGAACAGATTGAGAAAAATACTACTAAAATGCTTAAAAGTGTAACGATAGCCTTGATGACTGAATCATTCTTCAGTATACCTGGTAGTAAGCCCTCTCTCAGGTCACTAGGTTTAATGATAAGATAATTAAGATAAAGAGTGTTAGGTTACCAAGTACAATTAATCTGATCTGTAATTAATATGAAGAAGGTGGAGATTTGAGTGACACATGCAAAATATACAAAATGAGTTTCTGATTAGGAAGAAAAATATGTAATACTTTCAGAAGAATAAAACTAAAGACAGAATATAGGTACACTGTGCAAGAAGTAAGTTGTACATACTAGAAGGTCAATTACAAGTTAGATCAAAACTGAAAGTTGAAATATGAACTCTTCAGGTCTGGAGTGTACCATGAACAGACTTAGACTCAGTTTATTATTCTAAATTCAGTAATCCACTACTTGTTAAAGTACCTTATACATTGGTGATGGAATATTCTGAAGTCAGAGGCATGATTTTCCTATGCACTAACAAGAACAGCTAGTAAAAAGGCAATAATCCTTGCATCCTTGACATCTGTTATATTTTATGAAAATTCATTTCTGATTTTTCAGAGGATCAGATTCCATCGCCATTAATATTGACAGAGTTGAAACTGTTTCTTCAGTAATGCTATTACGAGTATTAAGGACTGCTGTAAGGGGCAGCAGTCACTTTGGATTTAAGTGACAACCTCTGAAATTAAAGAGGGAGAGAATATTAGGTTTTAATTAACCATAACCTTTAATTAAGGAGATTCTGTAAAGATATGTCTAAAATCAGTTCTTAATGTAAATACTTTGCAAATTTTATTGATTCCCGTGAACAAACCTACTAGATAAAATAAACAGTACGTGTTACAGAGTTATAAAAGCATACACCCAGTTTGGTATTTCACTTAGGTTTTATATTGTATATATAAATAACTGAGACATTTGTATTAATATATCAGCTAAAATTAGTAATACAGGAATTTAAATTCAGGGAGCATTTAAATAAAAATCAAAGAATATAAAATAGCCTTAATCTTTATACTGTAGTAGCTTTAGCCAAGCTCGTCTCGGTAGGCATAGTGACATGCCTAAGAGTTGTATATAACACACACAGCAAACTACTGGAGCTTTTATTTTGCCAGAAAGCACAGACATTTGTTTTTATTAGCATATCTGAGGTATATTAACTTTGCGCCTGTAGTGTGAAAAAGACAGGTATTTAAGTAACCATCTAAAAGTATAATTATGGTCAATTTGCATATCTTTCATGGTGCTGTCTTTTGTAAAAGGCTGCAGCAACAGTGATTGTATGAGTTCCTATCCATTACTCTGCTTTCTGATACTATGCTTTAAATTATCAAATTGAAAGTGGACATCTGAGTCTGTCAATTATAATGAGAGAAAAATAAAGAGAGTTAAAGCACTTGGGTTCTATGTATAGTTTATATCCAACTAAGATTTCTGTAAGAGCTTAATTCACATGTCACTGTTCACTTACTGCTTTGGCTAGTAGGAAGTAAAATGAAATATTGCTAAATACTGAAATGAGTAAACCAATGCCAAGCAGTAAGCAATTTCTAGAAACATTTTTTTTGGAATCTTCTAAAGTTTGACAGAATAAACAGGTTATATAGACACATTAAGATTGCACGTCTGTAAATTTATGGGGGGAAATACTTTCTTCCTGTTTTTGCCCAGTTCCACCAATTTTATCCTTCTGAACATAACTCTGTCCCCTAAATTAATTTGGTCTATTATCACATTTTGATTAAGCCATAAAGCACTGAATTATACTCAGCAGAAGGCAGGCAGCACAGTAGCCTTTCCAGATTACTGATTTCTGGTCCAGTCTTCTGTGTTTGCTGGAGAATCTGTGTTAAGAAAAATTGCATGGATCTACTTCCACATGTAGCCAAAGGTCAGGATGAACCATTTTCCTTGAAAGAATAAATTCCAAAGGTCATGTCTAGGCATTGGGAAATACTACGTGTTCGTTTAGTGGTGGTACATGTTCAGCTGTTTTGATCAGTATTGTACACATGGCAGTTTAGGAAGAAGAAAGCAAGTATTTGAGACCATATAGATGGAGTGTTAGAAAATGCCCAATATTCTGAACACCAGCTCAGCAATCACTGATAAATCCATACGAAAATCTGAAATTGCATTATATCATTATCAGATCATTATACTGGCTGACAGTACAAGATCAGCAACTTTCCTATTTGAAAACAGAAAGCATTATAGGTGCTTTACCAGATCCCAGATCTTTTTCAGATAATTATGTCAGTACATCTTGTCAATGAAAGGCCCTAATAGAGAAAAGCATTTGCACCAGTGGTGTTTTGAGCTTTCTGAAAAAGATTTTGAGATTTTTAAAGACATCTGTGGAGGAAGGAACACAAAACTGCCCACATAATTTTTTGTCTGAACCAACAAACAGCATATGGCAGGATTCAGAAATCGGTGGTATCCTGGGAAATTTACCGTAGATTTTATCCATGAATCAGAGGTGTTTACAAAGTTTAATTGGAATTGTTTTCATGCAAAAATGCAGTTTGAGGCAAAATCATTTCAACAATATACTTACTATTTCCTATAGAAAACCTGCAAACTTAGAGTTTGGAGAAGAAGGGTGTATTCCACAACAAAAATCCTTATGTTTTAAATTTTTAAATCACATTTCAAAACTAAACATTTGGTGCAGAAATAATGGAAATGAAAGAAAATTGTTTTGTTCTGGAGTTGAATGATAGTAAATTTCAAAATAAAAACATTAATATTTTTAGAAAGTATTAAGCCAGAAATTATAGTAATTTGGAAGCTAGTGAGATGGGCATGGTATAAGAACTTAATGTAAAATTCTAGATGTGTATGTCTCAAAATTAATGTAATTTCTTCTGGATTTTTTTTGTTTTGTTGTTATTGCTGTTCTGCTGGGTTTTATTTATTTATTTATTGTTTTATTTCAGCAACTGAACCAGTATTATTCACTGGAATCCATTACATACCTAGTGTGAGTGGCTTAAAAAACTTTCATGTTTCCTCAGGCACACCTTAGAGCTTCTGAAAGCATTAGTATGCAATTTAGAGTGTTTCCTTTTCTCTGTAAGATTATGTCCTAGTTTGGTGGACAAAACATTATAGAGAGAATTAACAACCTTTATTCTTTAAGTATATATCTATATTTATATATTATATAAATGTATATATGTATTTAAATGAAAAAAAATAAAGAAAACCAGAAAACAAAACCACAGAGTAACCAAGAACAATAACGATTCCATCAAAACTATCTCTTTCCCCTATGTCCTTGGGTACAGTATAGCTGAGATGCTGTAGGGGGTGTAGGATGCACACTCTTCAGAAGCAGAGAAAATTGGTGACTACCAAGGGGACACCCACAGGAGCAGTCCAGGGGGGCAGCTACTCACAAGTGGCCCGCAGGAAGCACCATTTCAAGCTGAATTGTTGGAATGAGTTGAGAGTGAAAGAACCCCAGGAGCTGAAAGGTGGAACATGCCCACCTCTGCTCTCTCCTCCCACAGCCGGGACAAAGAGACATCATGTGAAGTTCCATCTGCTGCTCATGAGACAAAAGCAGAGCCTATCTGCACGCTGCAGCTGCAGTGTCCAAAAAAAAAAACCAGAGGTTGTGCGTGTGTCCCTTTTAAAGCATCCTCCATTTCCATTTTCTCATCCTTCATCATCCCCTGCGAGCCGTAGGTCCCTGCAGGCACCGCACAGAGGGGAGAAACCTCAGCAGCAGCAGCACCACAGGCACCCGCTGCCACCCCCGGCGTGCCCCACAGTACCATCACTGCCACCAACATAGCAGTGGCTCCCACCCCTCCTCGAGCTGCCGTGGTCATGGAAAAATTCTTGAGAGGCACCCAGCCCACAACAGATTAAAATTTATTAATTCAAACAAGTGTGAAGTGTTCATCTGAGTTGATTAATTTCTTCATTGATCTTCCATTCTTGATCCTCATTAAAATCTAGATGTGAGATAAAGTTATAAAATAGATCATATTCTATATAAATGTTAGAGGATTTGACGGACCACTTACAGGTTTTCTTGGCTAGATATTTATTTTGACTTACTTGGTTCATGTCATTCTCCAACATAACAGTACATCCAACTTAAAAAATAACCCTTTTGATTACAAAGGCAAGATAGTCACAAATACACTGCTCTGGCAAAGTGTTGTCATGTCAAAGACCATATCTCAGCGCCAAGAACATGGCAAAATCCTGGATGGATATTTTCTTTATGTCTATCAAGCAGGGATGACCAAGGGTAATCACAACTTGAACTAGGTACAAAATAACTACTATGTTATCCATCTAATGTGACTACTGCTGAGGTCCTTGGCACTAAAAACCAACAGATTTTTAAATTAAGAAACTGTCTGTCACCAGAGGAATCATAGGTACTCTGAAAATTGTCCTTATAAAGTGTGGCTTTTATTTATCTCAACAATGATGAATTAATGAGCATTATTCAAACACATCAGTAAGAGATTTTAAATACACTTTGTGAGAGACTTTTAAAGAAAGGGGTATTTCTGCAGTAAACACACAAAGATGCTCAAATTTCCCTATTCATTCTTCCAATGATATTACAGGGCAGCTTGGGATGACTCCACCATGAGATGAAAGAAGTTTAATATTATCACAGTGAATTATGAAACAGAAGGCTCCTCCTCCACTTAAAATCAGTGGAGTACAAGAACTGTTATCAGAAATAATCCAGCCTTCCTCCTGACCACCAAATTTTAGTTAGCTGGCTGTCTAAACGAGGCAGGTCAACTCATGTCCTACTCAGACTCAAGGGCATCCCCGGGAGTTTACCACCCACACATATGCACTTAAACATACTGCTATTTGAGTGAAAAGGTGAAAGCACTATTTGAAAACTCATTTTGTCTTCCACTTTAGACTGCCTATGTTGTCTCAAACATTGATGACTAAAATTCTGAAAGAGGTTTGGAAGCATGATCCTCCACGTCTATCAGCTCCTATTAGGAAAGCATACATCTACAGTGCCTGTGCTGTGTAGATCTGGTATATTTTGACTAAGATAAGAAAATATGGAAAACTCAAAGCTCAAGAAAACCTTGTTTCCTTGGCTTGTATCTTTTACACCTTCAAAATGACTAGTGGACACCTATGAAAAGGCTGTCTGTATTTCACCAAAAATATTAAAAATATTTAATGAGTCCTATGAAAAAAAACAACAACCCAATGAGTTTTTTAAATACAGAATCAGCAGAAATCAGTGATATGCAGCTTTTGATAAAATCTTCTCTGGAAGCTATTGTATCTGGACCTACAATAAAAGATTTCTGCATACATTCTAAACTAATGTTACAAATGTAAGGAAAGGCATCAACATGTAAACTAATTACGTGTCACTTAACTTTTTAAAAATCAGGCACCAATTTTACTGTAAGTGTGGCAGAGAAGGATATACTAATAGAAGAGATGATTAAAATGCAGTGGAATTTTAATCATATGAGCTTCTTCAGAAGTCACTTCTGACAGGTGAGACCTGAAGAATTTACTCTGGATTTATACCCGTAACTACATGATTAGTTGATAGTTTAGAAAGGCAGAAAAGGCATAAGAATGTACATATGAAACTGTTCTTGGATTGAATAAGGAACAACATAGTAGATATGGCAAGATTTCCCAAGAAAATAGCAAGTGGCTATAGCCTTCAGTGCTATGACTGGAATATTTTAAAGGCTTTTGTGTCCTAAAAATAAAACCTTATATCCTCTGATCAGAACAAGTATATATTTTATATTGTATATACACATTTACAATATTTAAAACATAATTATATTTATATTAAAGAAGGCACTTTACAAAATGTAAGCATCATTTCTAATAGATTTCGGTGATTTGTAAACCTCAGTTTCACTATGGATACTTTCCTATGGGATCTCTTGTTTTTCCTTTAGTCTTTGAATCTTTTAAAGCCTCTCTCATTATTTTTGTTGTCTGAAGTTGGGCAATAATGTTACTGTGATTAATTAAGCAAAAAGACATGGAAATGGGGGTGTGGTAATCATCAGATAATAAAGCCCTCTGGGTCTTGCAATATACAAGGTGCAGCCAGGACCCTTTATCCCCAGAGGTCTGATTATCTCCAGGAAAAATACACCTCCCTGTACTTGCTGTATGGCTAATATGAAATATCTTTACATTTTATAGATAAAGTAAATTACTTTAATCACTGAAAATTGCCAGTGTTGTGAGGTTTCAGCTGTGAGGTTCACAGAGCTTAATCTGCCCATTTCAAGTCTGAAATAACCAATAATTGTTCTAATAAAAGCATCAGTAAATCATTATTTAAATGCTAGGATCATCCCCTCAGAGTGGCAAAGGCACCTTCTGTATGTTTCATGACACAGGGTGCTCATTTAATGATAACCCTGGAAGTGCAAGCCATAAGGGAAATACTCTACCGGGGCTATTTAGTGTGTGTAATCAATGTTTTGTTAGAGCATCAAATTATTTTCTGTCATTCTGCAAAGTCCTAGGTCAGCAAACAATAACATCTGCCCAACATCTGAAAAATCTCTTTGGAAAAATTCCAAAAGTCTTCAATTTGTTACACTTCCAATCAAGCATTTTTCAGAAAATCTTCAGTGGCTTTTGTTCAAAGGCAAAATAAATTTTCCCGTTTCTAAATCATTGGAACGCACAAGAAGCATGTTTACTAATTGCAAACATGATGGGGATGTCAGTGACAACTCTATCCTGCCCTCCACATGTTCTGGAATTGTGAACTCAGGGCTTTGGCAGAAGACATGGTCAATCAAAACAACTATCATCCTTCCAATTTCCAGCCCTGGGACCGTGATATTCTCTCTTTTGCTTTGCATGGATGAGCATGGAAGTAGAAAACTCAGAATTGCATCACAAATGATTAAAGACTCATTGATTGACAAAAATATTGCCTTTTGAAGAGTTTCTTTCTGGAAGGGTATTTCCAGAAACAAAAATTAATTACACTGATATATTATCCTTAACTGTCATATTACAGTAATATATTTTAAATTCATTAACTCTTTAGAAAGATTTGCAAGCAGTTACAAAGGACTATGGATTTTTGGCAGCCTACTTTTAAGAGGCTTTCTGTGACCTAATGCGCTATGAGAAAGACCTACAGGATACAGACGTACAGTTAAAAAAGCATTCCTGATTATGCGAGTAGTTAGAAAGATGATCTATGTCTGAACTGGGTAAACAGATGAATTAAAAATCCTTCAAGGCCTTTTTGCAGTGAAATGTTCATATACACATGCAAGCTCAAGACTAGTCACCCAAGAAAGCAACTGGTTATATTTATTGGACCAATGTATGATACAGTTTCCCCTAGCATGTTAATCCAGAGAAGGTTTGCCTAGAAAAAGAAAACAATATCCTTAGGACAGATATAAGAAAACCAGAACTGAGAGGCAGAGGAATATTGGTTCTAGTGCCATTTATTCTATTTTATTTAAAAGAAATGTTAAAAAGTTGACACATTTCTCATGACTGAAATGTAATTTTATTTCAGAAAGAAAGTGTGTGCTATAAGTAATTCTCCAGAGAAATACGAGATTATTGTGCCAGAGGCAATTAACCCTGAGTAATAAAAACTTCTAGCAGCCTCAAATGACAACCTGATAGAAGAGCAGATATTTTCAAGGGAAAATACTGACTTGCAAACAAGATATCTTTTGCTTCTGTTCTGGCTTTCAACCCAAGCTTTTAAGCTTCCTGCAGTAATTTGTTTACCAAGCTGACTAATGAGAAGAATTAATCAGAATAGTTTTCATATGAGAAATATGACCAGTAATATGAGCAAGAATTGTATAATAAAGAAGACCAATGTCATCTGCTTCTGTAAGAATCCAAATTGAAAGGTTGAATCTGGTTACAAGTTACAGCATAGAAGATGAGGAGAAATGCTCTGTGGGAATCTACGCTTAACAAAACTTATTGGTAAAAAACAAATGAGAGTATCAGTCCTAGCAATGAAGATGAAATAAAGTTTAAGGCTAGACTTGTTCACTCCTTGAGTATAAGTCATAGAAAGAATGAGCTGGTGAAGTCAGTGAAAGGACAGATGAAAATGAGAAAGATGGAAAGATTCTGTATTTTGAAAAATAATTCGTTAGAGTTGAAAATCTATTGCATTTTTGAGATTCAAAAGTAAAAGTTCAAATTTCAATACTGTGTCCTGGTTTCATCTAGGATAGAGTTTCTTTTCTTCCCGGAAGCTGGTACAGTGCTGTGTTTTCAAGAGTGATGTTGACAGTACACTGATGTTTTAGTTGTTGCTGAGCAGTACTTACAGTAAGACTTTTCACCTTCTCATACTGCCCTGCCAGTGAGGAGGCTGGGGGTCACAAGCAGCTAGGTGTGAAAACCACCAGGACAGCCAACTCAAACTGTCCAAAGGGATACTCCATGCCATATGGTGTCATGATCAGTGTATAAACAGGGAGAAAGATGGCAGGGGAACGCTGTTCACAGACTGAAAGGACGCTGATTGGTGAGTAATTGTGATTTGCATTACTTGGCTTTTATTCTAGTTATTTTGTCATTATTATTATTATTATTATTATTATTATTATTATTATTTTCTTCATTTTCTTTATCCTATCCTCTTTTTCTTAACCCATGCATTTTATTTCGCCCTCCCTCCCTCCCAATTCTTTCTCCCATCCCACTGGATGACTGGGGAATGAGTAAAAGGCTGTGTGCTGTTGGCAGCTTGTTGGGTGGAACCTGAACAGTTCTTCCAACAGAAGAGTTCTATGCTTTGGTGAATACCAAAATATAAAACACAGAAGGCTCAGGGAGGGAAGGTAGTGTTCACAAGAGGACACTATCCCGAGGAATACATGTCAATTCCTATTAATAGAAAAACTAGAAATAGTCAGAAGAGGTTGAATGTGGTGATTGATTTTGAAAGCTGGGGGTTTGAGGCCTGTTTTTGGAAGTTCTAAAAGTTAGCCTAAGTAACTCTGTCTCTCTGGCAGAAGCTTGAAGTTAGCCTGGAAAATTTCTGTCTGAGAAACAGCAAAGCAAAAAGTAAATAATATCCTGGTATTTGGCCTTTTTCAAAACAATGGTAAAATTTTCTCAAAATACATCTGTAGTTCTCACAAGAAGCTTAGGATCTTTCAAGGTAGCTTGGATCTCTTGCACAATAACAGCAACTTTTCCTTATCAAACATGTGCTCTGTAAATCATGTTTGGCAGAGACTTTTCTCACACTCTTGTGAACAACAGTTCTAGCCAGTGTCAAAATAATAGTGAAAGTTCTCAAAACATAGAAAAGTGACTTCATGCTTCGCCTTAGCCAATGGAATTGTTAAAAACAGGTATATGGACCAATAAGGTGGTTTCTAAAAAGTATAAAAGTTGTACGTTTTCTCATTAAAGTGGCTTCCTGCATCAACCTGAATTGGCTGATTTCTATCTCTGCCATGATTACAACAGTTGAAGGGGCATATTGAAAATTTGCCTCCCACAAGATTTACAGACGATTGTTATGGCCGCCAAGTCCAAGGGAAGGCGTAATAGGGAGCCAGCTCCACATAGAAAGGAACATTCTTTGAAGCTAAAAACAGAAGGAAAATTTGCAGCTGGATAATCCTGGGATTACAGGATATAAATACAAGGGGGGCTTCCATGGTTGGAAGCTGTCAGTATTCTACTAAACAGTAAACTAGCCAGAAAGAATTTTCCAATGTTTTCCTGAAATATTTCTATGAGTGTATAAGTTTTTTCAAGACAAAAAAATAAATGTGCCACTTCCTATAAGTCGCTACTTTTTTAAAAATATTTAGACGAAATAGTTTCTATGCAGGTTTTTCTATTAGTACAAAAATAGCGAAAGCACTCCTCTTCAATTTTCTATATTTGAACATCAAAATTACAAATAGCAAATCAAAAGCATATTGAAATATTCCATTCTGCAAACATTGAAATACTTTGTTAGCTTTACTCTTTTTAGAGGTAGATGGGTAATTTGCTAGGTTTGGTGCATGTCCCCTAGGTGCCAAACCCGAAATGCCACTAAAAATACCGTATACTCAAAACTGAGATTTTTATATTAATTTAATTACTTTAAGAGAAGATAGCCCTGGTTATCTCCAAAACATCCATAATAGACAAGAATTACTATACAAAGAAATACTGAATATTGGGTAAACTCCTTACCTAATAGGGAAATTGAACTCATGTAACATTCATGCAGAAATATTTTACGTAGCAACAGTAAATATGATCAAAGCCTTTAATTGTAAAACAGGCTGAAGCTTCTTGTGAAGAATTCCGGGTAATAAGCAAATAATGAAAGCCAACTTGGGGGTAACCTAAATGGGTGAACAGCCTTTGAGGTACCAAATTTAAAGCCTCTTGTGCTTCAAAATCTATAATATTTAGAAATAAAACACAGGTCTTTGAAAGCATGGAAATCCTGAGGCTTCAAGAATATCTTATTTAGGCTGAAGAATATGTTACATAAAATAGGAGAGGGTATTATGAACACAGTCTAACAAGGAAACATAGAGTAATGTCTCAACATGCTTTTTGTTCAAATTTTATAGGAAATTAGATTGATCATGCATGGGTTGCTTTATGATAAGGTTACTTTCTCACCCATTCCCTAATTTATTTTCCTTTTGAAAGCATTTTATTTTTACATACAAAATTAGATTTTTCCCTTTTATTCAACATGGCTGTAGCATATACAGGTAGTCACCTTTATCAAGATATGCAGAGCACTCTTTTAATGTGAGTATTCTTTTTCTTTTGACAAAAGTAGACAATCTCAAGAGAAGTGCAACTAAATTATATAACTATATTTACAGCATCAGCAGTTGTCTCGTAGATTATTAAAGCAACTTATGGTAAGTTGTGACACTTATCAGATCACTAGGGGAAAACAGTACAGGTTTGGAAACAAATCTTATGTTTGTTGTGATAAAGAACAAGACCTGGTCTAGAGAACATTTTCACCATTCTCTCACACTTTCGTTACGGAAAGAGAATCAGGCTTATAACAGGAACAGTTTTTCAGCTAGGAGCTGGGCAGGAAAACTTCAGCTCACTTTTATTCTGAAGATAAGTAGGTTGCACTAACACAGATTCTCTCCTTGAAGTCACCATACCTCCCACCTGCTCCTTCTATCAGTTAATAAGAAGATTGAACTATACACAGTTCTTTTCTCTCATGAAGCACAAGGGTGGCATTTCTTCCCTTTAAATGTATTTAAAGTAGAAGTAGTAGAAAAGATAAAGACAATCACTGATAGCAGAGTACGACTGTGTGTGCAACAGTGACTTCTTGATCATAGCATCTCATGGGCTATCAGAAAATCAAACATATATTGCGATATCCTTTAAAGGACAAATCATCATCAAAAGAAAGCTGTGAAACTAGTGCCATCACTTCTGTACCATAAATAGGGAAGAAGAAAACAAAAGGAAAAGATTTCTCTCATAAAACCACAAACCTCATTAACAGAACAAGAACAGAACCTTTTAATTGATAAATTCCCACAAACATTAAGTCAGACAGCTGAAGGGATGAAAAGGACCTCAGTAGATCACTTTGTCTTAGACCATGATCTGCAGCAGAGTCATCTGTACTTAAATAAACTTCTATTAGTGAAAGTTAATAGTTCCTTAAAATCTCCAGTTGCATTTCTTCCTACTGGAAGACTGTTACATACCTGCTCACATATCTGTACAGTAAGATTCTAGTTTTTTGCTGAATGAAGATTTTTTCTTTCCATAAACTAAGCCGATTTTCTCTCATCCTTCACCTGACAATTACAGGGAGCAATTCAGTTGATAACTGTTTAGACACTGAAATGCTACTGCCAAGATTCCTGTTTTTTCAATAGCAGAAGACAAAACCTGGTCTTTCAGCAATTCGTTTAAGTTTTAAATTCTTACACTGGAATGTATTTTATCAAAAGACACTAAATATGTAAATATTGTATGAATTAATATATCCTTAATTAAGATACATACATACATATATACATATATATATATATATACACAAATTACAGTCAAAGAACTTCCCAGTCATTACAGCCACTGCAAACTTTTTCATTGCCCTCACTAGGAATTCCATTAATCTAAAGAGAGAGAACAGAGTGCAAAACCAACGTGACTTTTATGAATAACAGTGCATAGGGAAATTCTGGACAAATCTAGTTTTGCAAGACACACCCATTCCTTAACTTCAGAGAGAAGTTGCATGCGGGAGATAAGGTCATTATCTGGCGCGGAGGCAATATTAATAAAAAAATACATAATTCAGTTTTTCTTTACTCATAATTAATAATTTCATTGCTAAAGCTCTCACAAATTGAGAGAGCCAGCAACAAGAATAATTTTCTGTAGATTATAAAAGTTAATTTCCAATACATTATGTATATCATTCTTTAAATGTCACATCCAAATGCATTTTTTGTGACTGATCTTAATTTTGCATATGCTTTTAAAGGCAGGTTCATTAAAAAGTAATCACAGTAAATTGATGTCAGGACCATATTTCATTTTGTCAATCAAATTCCTGAAACATTTTCAGACAACTTTTTGCACATCACTAAATTTACCTGGAATATGATTGTTTTACTCTCACTTAAAACTATACCCTGAAACATCAAAAAAATATTAGGCTCTTACTAGAGAGAGATCCTTCCTTTAAAGTAAAGATGGTGAATGCTGCTAATAGTTCAGTGAGTTTTCTAAGCTGTCTTCACCGAAGCCAGTGTTCCAGGTGAACCCCCTCATCAGACAGGCCCACAACAGCCCACACTTGGTGACAGGACCAGGTTTTCAGGCTTGTTCTTTGTGAGCTACGAAAGTAAACAACCATCTCTGCACAACATTTCTAATTTATTTCTGATTTCAAATTAGACTAAAAATTCAGTGAAGTGCATGTTTTGCTTTAATTTACTGTGAATTTCATAATGTAATAACATCAGAAGAGTTAATGTACAGCTCTATTAATTGAAAGTAGAGCTTCGGGGGTTGATGAAGCTCTTTCGTTCTTTTCCTCATTTCTTTGCAGAGAATGAACTTTGAATTTTATATTTTCAGCTCCTGTAGGTTTATGACACAAAACACTTTTTCCTCATTCTTGTCACAACTTGATTAGGGTAAAAACGCTTTTTTTGGCTGGCTTACTCCCTCACTTTTTTTTACACATAATGACTCAGATCAGCTAGTCAGTTTGACTACTCTTATAGCTTTCAGGCTGACATTTATATGCATTTTAATACCTCCTTTTGGCTAATAAAGAAAATTGGGAATTAAAGAATTCCTATAAAATGTGTATCTGACCAGTCAATTGTGTAGAGAGTTATTAAAAAAAAGAAAATGTTGAAGAAAGGAAATAATCAAAACTTAATCACATTTTAAACAGTTTTCTATCAAGATCTGGAGAAATCCTGTGAATTATTTCAGATAAATCCAACGTCTGTTGAAATCAACTGAAATATTAAAGGTCATTTTCCTCACTTAGTTTTGTATCAATTGTCTGCTACCCACCACAATAATTTTCAAAAAGAGATAGGACTAAACAGCGCCATATTTGCTTCTGCAAATCATAAAGGGAAATCACCTCAGATTCACTGAGATCCACGAGCCTGTACACCAGGAATAGATGAGGACACATCACTGCTTTGCACAGGTAGGAAGTATTTTGTATCTCTCCTTCACACATCCACAGGTAAATAAGTACAGATATAGATCTTGCTGAAAAAGCTAAACCAAACAACAACAACAACAAAAACAAACACAAAAAACAAACAAGCCTGGAGTCAATAACAGAATGCCTAATATAACCCATGCCAGTCTTAAGTGCACTGTGACAAATTCTCAGTGCCTGGGATCTGAATATAGCCTACCAGGCTATGAAACTACCTGAAACAATTAGTCTAACTGTAAAATATGAACAATACAGAAACCAACACTCCACAGCCTAAAATGCCTCTACACCCCAGTCTCACTTTACATAATCTCTTTACATATCCTCTTTACACATCCTTCAAAATACTTTCTGCAGTGGAATAAAATCCAGCAACAGAAGTTTTCTCCTGGGAAATATCACATGCCAGACAAAGCAAAATAGAAGATATCAGACTTTGAAATCACAGATTAACTTAATGTTAAAGTTTGCATTCAATTATGAAACTTCTAATACAATTCAGACAACTTGCAACTCAGTCTAAAAATCAAATGGAAATACTGGAAAGGCTCCTGTAACCTGAAAGAGCGAATTGAGACCGCTAGCAGCAATGAAGATACAAAGAGATATAACTTGCTAAAACAGACAGATAAAAGATTCAATCACCAATTAAGTTTTATATATTATGTTAAGGATCATGTCCAGTTAAAGAAAAAACCTCTTTTAAACATTTTCTTCAAGCTTAATACATTTTTTTCCTATAATTAAGATGCTGCTTAATTCAGGAGAAGAATTCAGTTTCCCTCATTTAAAAAAAATCACACCCACAAATTAACTGTTTGTCTCCACCCTACAAATACACAGACACATTCTCCTACAGCAACATATATAAATTTGTGTAAGTCTCCAGAATTTGCATAAAATCTGTCCTTGTTTCTTAATTTTCTCTAACTACAGAGAAGGGTCATGAAATCTGGCTGCTAAAATCCCTGTCTAACATATGCACAGAAGGGAAGGGCCCTAACAAACAGGTAATGTAACATACTGGCCGTTGGGTAAAATTAAAGTACTTTACTCTTGTATTCTGATTTCTGTATGAGTTCTACAGTCATAGCACTGTACAAGTTTTCCAGATAATTTTTTGGCCTCATCTAACTTACAGAAGAATCTAAAAAGTCATTGGAACTTTGGTGTTTTGGGCTCTTTGTTCTGCTTATTGATTTTACTAAAAGTCATGTTCTGGGACAAACACTGTAATTTCCTGGAAAAGGCTACAATATTTCAATTTTCCTCCAAGAAGGAAAGCATTAAACTAAGTACCTAACTATATTTTGTACCAAAGGAAATCCTTCTGACTAAGGAGAACACTGTAAAAATTAGATTTGTTGTCTCTTAACACCCTATTTTATATTCAATTTTCTTTTGTCACATTCCAAGAAAGCAATTATTTTTGCATGTACAGACACAATGCTCTTTCTGAAGGGTACAGTTTCATATCTTTGTCCATCCTTTTTGATTTATTGCCTCAGTGTCAAAGTAAGATGACTGTGCCAGCATTTTGAAACATAAAAAGGGTATATGCTCCACAGAATACAAATGTTAGTTCAAAGAAAATCTTTGCTTACACTTGTGCTTTGAGAAAACAGATTTTAAAATCTTAGAAACCTGTTCACATTTGTTTTACTGACGGTATCTGTCCACTTGTGACATTTGCCTCACTAGCTTCTGAAGGACAGAAGCACAGAAAATCCACAATCATGTTCTGCAGATTAGTAAAGCATGAACCTAAAAAAAAAAAAAAGAGAGATTTAAATTTGGTAAATCTTCTACAATATTAAAAATTAAGACAAACTGATATAAACTGCCAAGTACTGGAGTCCACTAAAAGTGCCCAGAGCTTCTGTCCCATCTGGAATTCATTACAGGAGTGATACTGGCAGGTTCCTATAGGAATATCACAAAAATATTTTTGCTTTGGCTTTTTTTGTCTTACCAACTATTATTAATTTTACTGAGACAGAACCACAGTTTATTTTTATTATTGGAGTGGTAATCTGCTAACAAGCTGTATGGCTCCCCACATCAGTTTTGTTTGCTCAAGATGTTTATACTTTTTGTTAGTAAACGCATCAATGCTAATGGGATTTTCCTATATTCTGTGCTTAGTTTTTGAAGCCAGAAAGGTCTGTTCTACAAGCATGGATGAAAACATATTTTTCCTGTTTCTATGGGACCAGAATTTATTCGCATTGGCTACACTAAGAAATTTGAATGAAATCCTTCTGTTTTTAGCTGAAATCTACTACCACTGTACCTAACAAATATTCTGAACTTAAAAAAATATAAATTAATAAGATTAATTGTAGTAGATTGGCAAGTCCTCTTTAACTCTTCACAAAGGAGAATAACAGCTGTGAATACCAAGCAGAACTCACTCACTGAAAATGCCCCATAATTTACAGAGTTTAAAGTAAAAAGTGCTGAGGGTGTACAGGGGCGGGGGCAGCCACTCAAACATTGACCAAATACAAAAAACGTTTCAGCTTACTGCAATGTCTTTGAATTCCGTCTACATCACTTCCTTTAAGAAAAGTTTTGTTTGAAGTGCATTGCACGTATGAAGTGTTCACATTCATCAGTGAACACTGTGGGTTGGTGCTTTTGAGTTTTAACATGTGAAAAACAGGTCCTACATGCATCATCACACGCCCTTGCAATACAGCCATGCTGAAAACACACGGAATTTGTGTTCTTAACCCTGTGATTCGAGAACAATAACTGTTAATGTAACTCAGTTAACTGTATTGCTTTTAATTGAAGATAATCTTGATTACAGCCAAAGGGCACTATTAATACTCCGAAGAAATGACTAAGACTTTAGCATTTGAATGTTGTAGAGAAAATAGAACTAATTAGCACTAATTTAATTCTAAGATTAAAGAAAATTCATTTTTTTTCATTTTTAATTTAAGATAAACTATTTTACTCAGAACAAAGAAAGAATAATAAGTACTTTTTCCAACTGAAAGGCATTTTTTACTTTTGCATTATTTCATTAATATGGGAATATGGGAATCATGACCCCATTAAAGATCAAATAATAAGCATTTAATTATTGACAGCAAATAAATTTTTAATAAAGATACAAGGGTTTTGCTGTATAAAAGAAAGAAAACAAAGTACCTCTGACCCAGAAATTCTTAGAGGATCTCACACCACTATATAATCTATAACCTAATTTTAAAAGGATAGGTTCACAAAGGGACATGTCATTTTTCTTTCTTCTGTACCACAGAATGAGGTACTGTAACTAACATCTGTAAAAATGCTCCCCAGAAGTACCCCAGTTCTATCTTAATCATGCACTTAAACTAAATAATACATTGAATATGTCATAACCAGGAGGACAGTCATGATAAAAAGTGATTTAACCCCTTTTTACTCTACAAAATAATACTTTCTTTTCTTTACCTTGGGACTAGTTGTCATTTATAATTTCTGACCAAGGGAGACATAATGGATTTACAATGAAACCCTGATGCTTTTCCAAGGAGCATGAAGATGCAGAAAATAAGCACCCATTACATTAGCAGACAAAAAGATGTTTTCACTGGAACTCTGAGCCTCATTCTGATGCTGGCAAATAAATGCACTGTTTATAGATTCTGCAAGCATCATTTCTGGCTAATCACGAATCTTCAAGGTAAAAATAAAATGAATTTTTTCTGAACCTTCTAATGCATCACATAAGAAAAAGATTCTATATGAACTTTTTCCAGCTTTTCATTCATATTAAGGGGCCCAAATCCAAGAGCCTAAATCCAACAAACCAATACCAAATATTCAGATTAGTTTCCCAAAATGAAAAGAAATACCTATACAATGCAAAGGGGAAGAAGAAAAAAAAAAAAAAAGAGAGAGAAAAATAAAATAAAATAAAGGAATTGGGGACTCATTACTTCAAGAAACTCTCTTTTTAATTCTTTTCCCGAATTACTTCTTTTGCCACCTGTAAGTCTCATCAGACCATCACATCGAGGAGGAAAAATAAATCTTAAAAATGTAAATAAGAGGAAAAAGAAGAGCTGTCAGAAGACAAAATATTTACTAAACTATGGAATCTATTTAGTCTTTTCATAGTTTAAATGAAATAACATATTCCTGACAGATGAGCAAATTTCAAAAGATTCTATGTTGAGATTCAGTTTGCATAACCCACGTACTAGCTGAGATTCATGAATTTGCAAAAGTGGGTTGAAGTTCTCCCATGCACCGCTTTTCTTCAGATTCTCCAGATTTTCCGAAGCAACATAATATATAAATAGGAAGAAGCGAGTCACATGAACATTAAAAAAAATACCTCCTCAACAATTCAGTCTGTTAATTTATGAAGCATATGATCTGACATATTAGGAAGAAATTCTTCACTGTGAGGGTAGTGAAGCACTGGAACAAGTTGCCCAGATAAGCTGTGGATGCCCCATCCCTGGAAGTGTTCAAGGCCAGGCTGGATGGAGCACTGAGCAACCTGGTCTAGTGGAAGGTGTCTCTGCCCATGGCACAGACAGATTAACTTCAAGGTCCCTTCCAACTCAGGCCATTCTGCGATTAAGTGGTCTAGGAAGTCTCTTAGTTTCCCATCCCTGTAGCGCTGGCAGCAGTCACATCCATGTAACAGTCAGGGAAATACTATTCATTTTGTGTCTATCACATAGATGACATTAGTATAAAGTAATACCCCTCATTTAACTGCATTTCATAAAGTAAAAACTCTGAAAAAGAATGTCCTTTTTATACAATATATTTCTCATACAGTATCTACCAACTTCTGCATGTACAATGGTCAGATTTACAGTAGCATGGCCAGAACGGACTTGTTCTCAGCCTGCCTGCCAACAAAAACACCAAAATGGTGGAATTGCCAATACCAATTTTAAGGATATCCAGAACATTCAGGAGTGAAAGCAAACATTTTGGAAGGAATACGACTGCTTCAGAAAACCAGATAGAAAACTGGAAGTGGTTTAGCCTGAATCTCCCTATTGTAAAATTTTGTCACTTCTTGTGAAACATCTGATGCAGGCCGATGCAGGCTACTCAAGGACAGGATAATTGCCACTCTGTGATTTGGACTACACCTGAAGGATCATTTAAAGATAATTTTTAGGGTGAGTTTTCCCAATTTCCTAGACCAGGCAAACTGCAACTTGGCAACATTCGCTTTACTGGGAACAAAATGACGCCCCTAGTAATCACTTTTGAAAACCCTTCATAATGAACATTTCAAGCCAGCATTGTTATAATCTATTAATGTTGTAAAAATCACTTTGATTTTCATGTTTCTTCTAATGCTGTATGGATTTTTATAGCGTAATATATAGTGTACGATGCCTTTGGCTGCTTTGTCTGATGCAAATGCAGTCTGTGCACAGTTACAGTAACGAGATTATTATGCAGGCAGCTTCTCAGCTTGTTTGCCAGGGCATGCACACTGGGAAAGCATTTCTAGTACTAAACCTTCCCAGTCATGTTAGAATTAAGATAAATCATGAATCCAAGGTAAAGTAGCATTAAACTGAGCACCTATGGATGATTTCAAGCTACTTAAAGCAAATATTCAAAGACAATGTGTATGGGGCAAAGTCGAAGTCTATCCAGATGGGCATATGGAGTACAACAAAAGTTTTTGTCTGTAAAATATTATAAGAAATTTCCATTAGTTGAACAGTCCACACAGATGAGAAGCATCACTATCTGAAGCCTCTTTGGAACGTGTCCTGACTGCTGCAAAACACGAGAGAAAAAGATGTAGTATGGATCAGCATACAGCTCTCAGAGCCTCAAAGTGGTGAGATGTTTCACACCTAGACCTAGGCATGTTAAAAAGCATATGTAATGGGAATAATGGAAAACAGAAAGCTTAATAGCCCTACAAATGAAGGTACCAACTAGAAGAACTGTATTTTACAAAATAACCACAACAGATGTTTTAACATTAGTGGAACATGTAAGATTCTTTTCCCCAGAAAGGATGCAAACACTCAAAAATACTGACCCAAAGTCATATCCAGTGCTGATCAGTGTAGGACTTCAGTCTGCAGTAGATTAGATATGCATTTACTGTAGGGACTAGAGGGGCATCAGTGAGATATACAATAAGCCTAAGGACGTACATCTATTTAATAGAATACTTTTGGAACTAGCCCAGGGATATTTTAGTCATACACATTTAGCACCAGTAGAGTGTTAGAGCCTGACCTGACTTAAGATTATGTTGTGGTTTAACCCTAGCTGGAAATGAAGTACCATGCAGCCACTTGCTTACTCCTCCTTTCCATTTCCTACTCCCCCACTCCCCCCAGCTGGATGGAAAAGAGAATCAAAAAGAAGTAAAACCTGTGAGTTAAGAACACTTCGATAACAACAAAAGGAAAATGGTAAAGATTAATAAACCCCAAGAAAGACAAGTGATGCACAATGCAATTTCTCGTCACCTGCTGACTGATGCTCATTCCATCCATCCCTGAACACTGACTGATGCCTCCTGGCCAACTCTCCCTATTTTATTGGTAGGCTATATTGCATCAGCCAGTCCTGGCTCTACTCCCTTCCCAGTTTCTTGTGCATCTGCTTATTAGCAGAGCATGAGAAAATGAAAAGTCCTTCACTTAGAGAAAGCACTACCTAGCAACAACTAAAGTGAGTTTCATTTTCATACTAAACCTATAGCACAGTGCCATAACATCTACAAAGTAGAAAAATTAAATCTATCCTGGCTGAAACTAGGACAGGATGTCATGGATTAAAGATGGACATGTACTCTCAAGAATGCAGTGTGTCACTCTCAAAAAACCGCATGAAAGAAAAGTCCATGCATAAAATACTTATTTTACCAATGTTAACCTCATTAAGAGAATTAATATATGCATACTATCTTTTCATAGAAAAGAATCCATATCAACTTCTGACAGTACTGCTAAAAATATTACCCTTCATTTGTCTACCTTAGCATTTGGGGAAAAAAACAAACAAACAAACAAAAAAAAAAGACAACTTGATGGAGAAGACAGAAGACATCAAAAACCTCAAACATGGGATGCAAAAAAAGCAGCGTGCTATCTATTGCCTTAACCAGCCTTTGACAACAGTCTTTCCAGTGAAGTGTGGTTACCAACTAATCTGAATAAAATCAAGATTTGGTCCATAGCTAGATGAACTTTAAATGAAAATGGGAACTTTGGAGGTGATATTACGAGCATATTTTTAATATTTCTTTATGTTACCAGTCCATTTTTCAAAAATTAATCTTGCTAAATTCTGTAATTCAGTAACACCTTTTATCAAGAAATTCTTCCAGGAAAGTGAGTGAAAGTATTTCTTTTTATTAAGTATTGAGTTAGCTTCCTTTTCATTCTGCTGTATATTTTCTTATTTTAACATTAAGAAAAAGGCTGAATAGTGTTCCTGAGCTACCTTCTCTACAACAATTATTTCTTCTCATCTCTTTGTCATATCTCCTCTTATTCATTCTGCTCTGAAATAAAGTCTTAGTATTTTCCATACATACATTCCTGTTCCATAACCCCAATTATTCTTGTTTTCCTTTTCAACACCCTGTTTATTTCTTCCATATCTTTTGAAGCTACTGTGCAAGTACAACTGAATATTTATTCTAGAAAAAGCAAACAAACAAAAACTCAACCAGATTTTACTTGAGGGTATTAGAATAGATATTTTTAGTTGCTAACCTACTCTTTACACAAGAATAAGAAGGTAACTAGAGCAAGGAAAATGCTTGACCAACATGCTTGGCAAGCAATCAATTTCTATTTGTTTATTTATGGACTAAAGTTTGAAGACTGATACTAAACTTTTGTCAAGTCCTATGAATAACTTTAGGCACTTTTTATTACTATTTCAAAGAGTCTATATGTGTCATCTATGAATAAACTTTGATATTTCAAGTAGGCTGATATCTAGTTGGTTTGGGACAAAGTAGAAGACTCACAGTTGTCTTCAGAAAAAAAAAAAAAAAAAGAAGAATGTTAATCTAATAACAGGATACACCCTTTACTTCTGCCTGATGGTTTAATTATTAGTAACTCAGCGCAGTTCATTAGGGACCTATTGTGCTGCTGTTGGCAAAACAGAAATGTCACTGGTTAAATAATTAAAAGCAGTAAAACAAACATTGTCTTTTGAGTCCTGGATTTATAAATTGCTGTTAAGCACACAACCCTTTAATCAATAACTGCGTATCTATTTTGTTTTATCTAATGACTATAAACTCTTTGCTGCCACTCTAATTATGATTTGATGATTTCCCAATTCTCCTAAAATAACTATAGATATTTTGTTTCATTTTGGTTTTACAACAGGGTATAAAAGGTCAGCTTATGCATCTAACAAGTTCTTCACCAGTACTAGGCTGTTTCTCCAAGATAATAACTACATTTTTTCCCTTTTCTGTATTTTCAAGTATTCCTAGGGACCAAATCCTGCACTCCTCACTCAGCAAAAGATCTGTAAATGCCACGTCTTGGATTTGCAGCACAGGAACTTGTTCAGATTCAGTCCTAAGCAAACTAAAACCTTGTAAACTTTCAGGGAGAAGCTTCAGTGAAAAATTATTAAACTGTCTTAAGTTGCTAATGTGAGATAAAGTAATGGTCTTGCTGGGTTCAATTTCACCAAATTTTGAAAGGATTAATTCTTACTAGTTAGCAGTGGGGCCCTTGCGTTAAAAGTAACTCTGTACACTCAGTCCATAGTTCCTACAGTACAAATTGTTACCAAGCGCTATGATTATTGAGTTCTGATACAGCAAAGACAGAACAAAGGTAGAGTTTGACTCAGAAAACTTTGCTAGCAGGCAGATTTAGACTGAAATAATCACAGTAAGAATTATTTTGTAATTGAACACTGTCATTCTGATTTTTTATCTTTTTGGTTTTATTACATTATGGCAGTCCTGTTAAGAAGTTTTGCCAGCCTCGGTCAGAAGCAGAGAGAGTGTATAACGAAAAATAAAACGCAGAGTACATCTAACTTTTAAAAATGATTACTGCTGGCATGAAAGAAATGCCAAGTAGAGAATAATGGCTCAGTTGCTGACTTTGTCACAACTTGGGAGAAACTTTAAGATCCGTTAAGACAGTCACTTTCATGTTACAATTTCAAAGCTGGACAGATGTGGGCTGGATTTTGAAAGGATGCAAACCATTAAATCATCAAGTAGGCATTTATAACGCCATATTGGCAAGGCTCACATTTTAAAGCCAGAGCTAAAGCACCATCTAGCCTTTTCCTTTACAAGAGTATTGAACCAAATCAGGCAGCTAGTGCGCATGCAGAATAATTATTCAAAGCTTTGGAAACAGGATATTTAAATTTGCCTGAGGAGTATCTGCCTTACCTGTTGAGTCTTGTTGTAGCTAAGTACAGAAAGCTCCTATAATTCAGTTCCCTTTCAGCAAAAAAACAGGTTAACTGTGAAAAGAAAAAGCAGATGTGATTACAGGGACACAGCAGCATAAACATGGGAAGAGAAAAAAAAGCATTTCAGATACTAATATGAGGGCTAGTGGGTGCCTGACCTGACTTGAACAACTCTCTCTGGGAAAGCTTAGTGGCAGAGAATAACAAAGAAAAACAAGAAAAATGTAAGATCAGTGGAGAAAAAGACATTCTCCCTGCACTTATTAGTTTAAGGACAAATTAATTTAATAAATCAGAATGACAAATATGATTGTTTTAAATAATCTATTGCAGGCTAGTCTTTACAGCAACTTCTACATGTTGTGCTTCTTTGTTTTCCTCTAGTAGGTTTCTTACAACCCTGATTTCCAGATTTCTTTTTACTGTTCAGCAGACACAATGTGTCATCCCTTTGCTTCAAGGCATAATTGTATGTGACACAAATAGGTAATACACAACTACACCACACCACTCCTGGCCCTAGCTGACTACCTATTACAGTGTCTTCTGTTGTACAGTATCTCAAACTAACCTGTTTTGTACTGGCAGTACATTCAGTCTAGCTTATAGACAATGATTATATGTATAACCATTACAGCAAGTGAACATAAGAAGAAAAATGCTTCATATTAAAAGGCAAAAACTCAAGTAAAGCCTAAACCCAAATGCCAATAGGTACATTTCTTTTCTTCAAGAAAGAAAAAAACAGAGCAACAAGACAAAGACAGACAACAACCTAACATGCACTAAAGAGACGGTTAAACTTGAGAGGGTGTTGTTGAAACATACTTCAGCATTGGCACTTACACAATCCATATGATGCATAATAACAGTGTAGGTCCCTAACTGTGGTAAAGAAAAATAGTAATTTCTTATGCCTGGTTTTCAACAGCAACTGCAAGTGACAGATCTCTCTTTCTCATTTTATATAACAGTTCAGTGGATAATAAATACATCTTCAAACACTTTGTCTTCAAGGCACAGCTTGCATTTTGTTTATTTCTATGTAGGTACACAAGCCCACAGCACAGATAGCCAAGGCCTCCAAACACTACCAGAAAGCAAACTGTATGTATAAACAAAATAACAAAAATCAGCAAGTGGGAAAGAAGGAACACTACAGTGAAGACAGAATAAACAGGGTCTCTCATGGCAGGACTCTAAATGAAAATAAACAGTGGCTTATACAGGTGGGATATAGGCAAGGAGAAGGTAAAAATCAGATTGAAACTGTGTGTCAGTACCCAAAATGTGACCAAGAGTAATACATAGCAGAGAGCCAACGATGAAAAAAAAATGGGTTACATAGAGATTTCATAATTTCTTCAACATCTTAGTTGTGTACGTTCTTCTGGGCTGGTGCAATCTGTATATTTGCAATCAGAATGAACTATTCTTAGAAGACAAATCAGGTTGCTATCTGCAGAGTAAATATCAGTTGGAGTCAAAGATCTAAGCCAAAGCAATTGATTCACTGTTCACTTGACAAAATACCACAATGCCAACAGGAGAATCTTTTCCACCTCTTTATGGTCAGGAGCTTTCAATGGTTATTTTAGGCAATCTTTTTCTTAGACTCCAGTTGGTAGTTTGTTTCTTCCAGTAGTTTGTTTCTTCCTTGTCCCTTCCACTCCCTAGACTCAACCACTTTATTTCCCCAGGTTCATATTGCTCCCCATGAATTCCTCTGTATTTGCTGATCATGATGGATCCTTGAGCAAAGTGGTCCTTGGCTTTTACATATTTGCATTTTCAACATGTTTAGTTTAGTGCTGAAATTAGAGAGAAATGGAAAGAGAAACTGAAAAGAGACAGGTATTGCTATTTAGCATGACAAAACCGACTACAGATACAAATACATTTTCAAACATAAGTAATTTCAAAAGAAATTTAAAGGAGACTTGGAGAATTTTATCCATATATGTGTATATTTATACATAGACTGTAGTGGTTTAACCTGGGCTGAGTGCAGGGGCCCACTACCGCCACTCTTTCACTCCCCCTTGCCCAGCTATAGAGGAAAGAGAGAATATAACGAGAGGTTTCGTTATTCATGATAAGGACTACAGCAAATTCTTTCTTAGTCACCGTCACAGGCAAAACAAGACTCCATGTGGGAATGATAGTCAGGTTTATTACTAACAAGATCAGAGCTAAGAGTGAGAGACAATAAAAGACACCTTTTGTCTCTTATCCTTTCCTTTTTACATCTAACCTAAATGAAAATAGCTGCCAGAAAAGAGCAGAGTAAAAGCCTGTGAACAACAACGCAGACTCCAAGGTCAGTGCAGAAGGAGGGGCAGGAGATGCTCCTGGCGCCAGAGCTAAAATCCAGCTGCAGCCCATGGGGAAGACCATGGTGAAGCAGCTGTGCCCCTGCAGCCCATGGAGGACCACAGGAGTGCAGAGATCCACCTGTAGCCCGTGGAGGAGCCACGCCGGAGCAGGTGGATGCTGGGGAAGGCTGTAGCCCATGGGAGACCCAAGGTGGAGCTGGGTCCTGGCAGGGGACTGTAGCCTGTGGGGAGAGGAGCCCACGTTTGAATAGGATTCTCCTGTTAAAATGCGTGCCTCGTGGGGCCCACGCTGGAGCAGCCNAGGAGGGGGTGGGGGGTAAAAGGTGTCTCTTATTGTCTCTCACTCTTAGCTCTGATCTTGTTAGTAATAAACCTAACTATCATTCCCACATGGAGTCTTGTTTTGCCTGTGACGGTGATTAAGAAAGAACTTGCTGTAGTCGTTATCATGAATAGCGAAACCTCTCGTTATATTCTCTCTCCTCTATAGCTGGGCAAGGGGGAGTGAGAGGGTGGCTGTAGTGAGCCCCTGGCACTCAACCCAGGTTAAACCACTACACAGTGTAAAATAATATTTGATATTCTTTCAAGTTTAAGAAGTGAAAAACGCACTGCTCTGGTACCTAAGAAACCTCAATTTACCCTGTCTCCTTACCAAAAAGTAACAATGCAAATTTGAAAAGCACCTCATGGGCATACAAAAAAAATATCAAATTACAGAACAGCTGCTTCTCCCCTTTACTTTGTATTTCTCATTTTTTTATCTGTCGCCCTTAAGGCATCAGATTGGCACCCCAGATGGGACAAAGGCCATTAATTAATTCCTGGACCAAGCTCCCAAGAAGCCAAAGGAAGGTGGAGACAGCTTTTACAGGTAAAAGGTGATCTTCAGAGCCCAAAACAATAGGTTTGGTTTTTACCCTTCTGTTTCTTCCCGCAGAGAGAGGGCTGCTTGGGTGTGGTTTTGGATCTCCCAGCCAGAGAGGGTAGGGGAAATTGGAGTAGGGGGTCATAATGGGCCCTTCTCAACTTTCTCTGATTTCACAAGTGCACATTTGAGGTGGCAAATGCTGCTGCATGCTTGTTTTGGGGTGTAGAAGTTCTGAGTTCAAGTTTCGTCTTGGCTAGAACTCCTTTTCCTGTCTAGTTATCTGAAATATGGGCCAAGGAGGGTCTCAATTTTTTATCTGTTACCCTTAAGGCATCACTACTAAGCAGTAGTCATATTTTGTTAATTTTGTCTCTCACAGTTTTTCTTCTTCCTCAAATCCATATCTTTTTCTACATCATTTCACATACTGAAAGATCATTCTATGCCCGGTTTTCCAACTCATATTGTCAATTTGAAAGTGTGACAACACTTGTAAAACTCCCAGTTTCATGATTCTTGTGGTAAGAAGCAAAGGGTATTATTGGCAAACAGCCTTGAAATAGGAGAAATTAAAAACTGCTGACCATAATCTCTTAAGAGCACAGTGCCTCTGTGTGTAGTGTTTGTACAACAGAATAACAGAAGTAATAGAATTCAAGAGCTAAACAGAAAACCCTGTTACAACACAAATAACAAACACCAGAAGGAGGTGGAACAAGTTACATGGTGACATTATGCACAAGCTCCAAGCCCAGCATAAGTATGTGCATTCAAAATAGGAATGAATTCCAGTAAAGGATAAGAAGGAGAAGAAGAAACCAACTGACCTGAAGAGCCTTTAATGGAGGAAAAAAACGAAACCAAAGCCCACAAACAAAAATCACTGTCTTTTCTTCTACAGGCAATGGCTTTCTCCTACAATCCATGTTTGCATATGCCTGGACTTGAAAAAGGAATAAGACTCCAAGGTGAAAAATTTTATAACATACTTTTTTCATCTATTTAAAACTGCTGTTCCATTTTCTTGTGTTCATTTGGCATAAACAGCTTTGGTCCTACACAGGCAACTGCTGTGCAGCCTCCTTGTTTTTCTTGCCTTGCTTCACTGTTTTTCTGTCTATGCTATAGCCCTGCAAAACCAAAGACTCTTATGGGTACTGCTGTCCCTTACAGAAAGCTGAAGGCAAGAGAGGCAGCAGTAACTATCAGTTTGCAGACAACGCATTAATATACTGAAGACAAAAAATGCAAAGTCATTGGAATTTTCTAGAGAATGAAAATGGAAGTGATTGAGATACTAATCCATAGACAACAGATTTTTAAATTTTTTTTTAATGTATATTTTCTTGGATTCAGAAAAGCAATTCATTACACGAATTGAGTTTTCTTAGCCATGGCATTTTACCAGTTGCTGTAATTATGTTAATATCTATGATAAACCTAACTCCTTATGCAGTTACTAATTATTAGACTTATGTTCTTTCAAAACTACATTCAGGATCACTCTCATTATAATTTTGCTCTGGGATACCTTTATAACTGTTCTTACTCTAATAAGAACAACTTCACTTTCAACTTTTACAATGAAAACTGCTAATAATATTGTCTCTCCTTCTTTATCCAATGATGTTATTATCTAGGTACAAAGAAGAATCCGCAGCTGTATTTCCTAAATATACACAGCTCTAAACGCATCTGGTGGTATCCGGAATATAGAAAACAACTATGGACACTAAGGAGTTCCCATTTAATTAATTTAGCAAACAGTCACATCTCCTTAAACAGCTTATCAAAACAGTGTTCAAGAGCATTTTTTTTAATCCCACACTCCATCAAGGGTTAGCTAAAACCATAGTTAAGATACAGATAATAAAGCAAAACACTTAAGAGCAAAGCCCAGCTCACTGAATATCTCTTCATGGGTAGGCAATCCAAGCTAGTGTTCCTACACTCTTTTAAACAGTTAGGCATAAATATTCAACCATTTGAGAGGTAAAGTAGTATATGCAACTCCAATTAATGCTAATGGGAGCTGTATGTTTACTCAGCTACACATGCTGCTAAAAATTTACTTCTTGGCCCACAGCTTTAAAGTAAGAAAAAAAATCCCATTCTGAAATTTAAAGGCAAAAAGGTTCACATTTCAGATCTTTTCAATGAGTGCAAAAAAAGTATATTATAGTGCAGTTGTTACAGGCAGTATAAACTGCTACATAAAGACAAATCAGGCTTGCAGTAAAAGATCTGAACACAAAATAATCATTGATGTGTCAAGTCTCTTACTGTGATATATAAAACGAATCAAGGCATTTGCATGGATAGAATATAGTGGACATAACTCACAGCTAAATCTTACAACTTGCAAACAGTAATTATTTCAAAAAGTTTCCAACTGCTCTGCATCATCTAAGCAACAGTATCTCTCTAAAGAGAGAATCTGAAACCATCTGTGTTTGTTAATATGGCCTTAAGTGTTAAATTTGCTGTTGCTGTCTTGAGCTATGTCAAGACTGTTTAAACAAAAGCTGTGACTTGCTAAATCCTGTCCCTAGCTAATTAAAACCATGGATTTGAAGAATGTTGCTTAATACATTCCCTTTACTTACTCTTCACTCTTGATGCACTTACAAAAGAATTGCACAATACAGAATACATATTCAGGGCTCCAAATGCAATAAAAAAAAAAAAAAAGAAATGAAAATGTGAATTTGAGAGAATTTGTAGAGTGCAAAAAAAAATGTGAATATTCTGCTGTCATTAAAGAAAGGAAAGGTTTTATAAAAATGAAAATAAAAATCCTGATTCATAAAGAAATCTATATTTTTAGTGGTTAACATTCAAAAATATTAATCAGACATGCAGGTTATCATCTGAGACAAACACTTTATAAAAAAACTGTTTTCAGTGTCAAAATATTTACAAAATTAAACAATTAGAATTAAGAAAAAAATTGTAGTCTATTCCAGGGGGAATTCAAGACAGATTTTTGATACGGCAGATCTTTTTTTTTCTTCTAGTTAGAATCTGAGATAATTCGGAAACAGCACTATCACTGTGTGTTTCCTTCCACCTTGGGTAGGCACATTGCCAGTTGACTGTTTTAGTTATGGGCAGGTTACAATGAGAACTATTTTATTATGGTGAGGAAAATGTTTTCCCAAAGCCCAATGCATTCAAAAGGAGCTGATAACTTTTAATGCAACCAATGCAAGATACCATTCATAGAGGTGATCCTGCATGTAAAGCTTGTGTACGAGAAACTTCCAAGCACAGATTAAGTTTAGATCTGGAGGCCAACTTCATCATTCTGGTTCCTCTCTGTCCATCAGTCAGCTTCCTTATGCAGCTGTAGCAAATTACAGCTGCCAAAGTATTATCTATCAGTTATTAAAGAATGCCCAATAATTGCACATGAGAGTAAAGCTCTTAAAAGAGATAAAAAGCATATTCTGATTCTGTCAGAGTACACAGCACTTTGACAAGAACCACATAGAACATGCAGACATAAAGTACAGAAAAGAAGCAAATATACTGAATATATATATATATATATAATGAATGAGCCACAAACTTCTTAATGTTAAAATTTTTCACCTTCCCAGAGGCAATGGATTCTTGGCTCACCTAAAATACCTGAGAGAATTATCAGTCACAATCCACGTCCCTGAAGCTTTTGCTTTAGCAAGAAGGAGCTTGTGCAACGAAGTAGCTTTCTACTTTTGTAGCAAATATTAGGAATAGGAGTAATACTTCACATCTTAGCAAAAACATGATATAATTGTTATAGCAGGACTAAAGAAAGGAGCCCCAGCTCTCCTTAGATTGCCTATGAGATCTGTAAGCAATATCTTTAACTCCTCTCTCTTTGTCTCTCTTTTTTCTTCTATGCTGCCTTACTACTTGCAAATTGCGAGTTTTTCAAGTCAAAGTTCACAATAAAAACCTAAGTGCTGAAGAACCTAACCGTAGGCTCAGCTGCAAAATAGTATTTTGTAAATTTAGTAAAATTAGTAGTAAATAGCATTTATTGATAGTAATCAACTTGTGAAAGAACAGTATTCTTCAATCTGTGACTCTAAGGTGAAAGGAATATTTCTCCTTCCTAAATTAGACATCACAAAGGTCACCATTACCACTGAATGGATACAGGGATAGCAGGAATCTAGATTTTTGTTGCAAATCATCCTTAAAAAGGAAAAAAAAATAAAAAAGGGTGAAAAAGAAAGGAGACTTTGTAGACTTAGAAAAATTCTCATTTATGGAAGGCCTAAATCCATTATGAATTTAATGGAATTACTTCAGCTTTGCAGTTGTGTGGTCAAGAGTAAGTTATGAACTGTAGTTCAGTCTAACTGTATTTCTGAGCTTGCTCTCAAGCCTGACATCCCCATACATCAGTATAATATACAGTGGCTGTAACACAAAACCTGACCTGATCTTTTTCAATACAGTACCATGTCTATTATGTTCTACAACTTCATTAGCATTATTGGATTCAATCAGTATTTCAGAAAGCCATGAAAGTCCATCATGCTTCTTATTCATGGCCTCTTAAGGAACACATACCAACAACAACCTTGTAGATTTAGTAAGAAACATCTGAAGTAGTTATTTGCAGACAATCTGGACAATTTTATATATTCTTTAATGAAGCAATTCCTGAGATAGTAAGCCACTTAAGAATCAGAGAACTATCATGGCAACTTTAACATCTACTTTGTTTCTTAAGACAAACTCAACAGCACTGTGCCTATCGATACATCCACCAATACTGGTGGAATCACATCTCCTTGCAACAGGGGTAAATCAGAGCTAACTATGATAAGTTAAACATTGCTAATGTCAGGCTGCTCACAAGGGGAAGAACACATCCCTTTGCCAAGACATAGATCTTTCATAGTTTATTTATCATTAACAGAAAGTGCTTTATAGCACTCCATAGAGGTTGCCATAAAACAACCTTTTAAGGCTCTCTCAACCATATTTCAGCCATAAATGTCCCATAGATACAGGAAGGAAAACTACCAAGGTTCAATATTATCATCTTTATTACAGATGACCTCACTATTGTGTTACCTATAAAGCAAAAATATTAAACATTAACACAGTCTGAATCCTAAATTAATACAGGTTTACTACTCATATCTAGATCTAAATGGCCTTACTTGCAGAGTAATTATTTTTCTACCAAAATTTTGTTGACAGCCTCATTAACAGTGATCAGGCCAGAATAAATGTTACCTCTTCCACTAAAAATGCAACTTCTCTGGCGGAGTATGCCATATATTTGTACGCATCCATCAACAATTCAGTTTTCAGTGAAGTTTTATAATGAATGGCATATTAAAAACCAAGACACAAATTAATGAAAATTCAGTCATTGCACTACATGTTACTAAGCTTAAACAGCTGACACAGCTATACTGTTAATTGAGAAATTTCTATTCCCTTTATACAATACTTCTCACTAGTCCTATTTCTCAGTATGGTTCCAAAACACACAAATATTATTAGAAGCTACACTATTACAGCTTATAATGATTCTTATAAAAATCCAAAAGAGACAGTAGAAAAAAATAACATTACTTATTGTTTCATTATTTCTTAAAATGAGATGCATATGTTTGATACCAAAATGTGTTTCTGTTTAACTTGAAGTTCTGTACACCCTAAATCTGAAAAAGCCCAAGACAGTTTCTATTGCTTTGTGTCAGAGTATGGCAAAAGCAACAATTCTTATTTTTAAGCCTATTTTGCTGCATTATTCTGCTGGAACTTCACAGAATTTGTCTAACTTAATAAAATATTCTCAGATAACACATGATTTATGAAGATGGTCAATTTTAGTTGAACACAACAAATTTAAACCAGTATTAAACATCCTTTCTTATGTTGGAAATAATTCTGTTTGCAAAAGTCATATTTCAGCCCAAAGCAGCATTGTCCTGAAAATGGCTTCCCATGATACAGTGTATTAGAAAGAATTCCTCCATATTTGGTCTGGAAAGCCCATTTTTTCCTGTATAGAAACATATGATTTCAGTAAATTAGAGAAAAATAAAATGCTTGTTTGGGGCTCTTTTTAAAACTGTGAAAACATCTTCTTTACAATTTAATTATGTCTTTTAACATATTTTTTCCTTTCTTCTGGAAAGGTACACATAGAACTTCTCCTTCTAGTTTTAACTACTACCAGAGAGTATTTAAGTACTGCTAGAGTGGGTACATGGCTGCAGTCACTGTGTGACTGCACCACAAAAGGACTGTGAACATTGCTCTGCAAAGAGCAACACACCCCTGTTCATCCTGGCAATCAGCGTCCAGGAATTTGACTGAAAGTCAGAACAACTCTAGGTCTTGCTGCTGTAGCAGGCCTCAGATTATTATTTCCTTTTCTTTTGGCAGTTACTCAAATGAGCAACACAGAAATCAATTTCAGAAAGTTTCATTCTTGGGCATGAAAGAGGGCGTAGAGAGATATACAAGCGCCAACAACGGTACATTCTTATTATTCACCTTGATACAGCTTTTGTACATTGTGCTCATAATAGTTCAATGGTACCTGACAAAACTAATGCTAGTTTTCATCTAACACTAGCTTGTGATGTTAAATAAGAAACTGTGTGTGTGAACATGCTTTTAAGCACTACAGTGCACCAAAGAATGAGCTGTTTTCAGCTAACATTGAGCCACTAATGATTTTAATGAGAGTGCCTTCTGGATTCATATTTTTTTCATAAAATACATCACACTAAAACAAAATCAATGAGAAACATTAATTAGGGCCTTTTTAGACGCCTTCTGTGGTGTTGTTTTTCTTTTGAGAAGCACCAGATGAAGAATGCTGTGCTTTATTTAAGCTAAGTTGTTTGACATTTAGATGAGAGAAAAAAGAGAAAAATACTAACAAACACAGGAACAATTTTTGACAGCTCTTTGTCATGCAAGAGAGAAAAAAGGGGACCGACTGTGAGATACTACTTTGAAGCCTTGGAAATTTGTAATGAAAAATTTAAGATACAAGAGAGGAAGAAAGATGAGCTATTCATTTGGTTCTGCATATATTAACACTTGTAATTCAAACTAAAGGTTTGCTATGTGTTTTCATAATTTTGGCTCTAATAAATATCTTGGAGAATTGCTTTGATATTCTAAGATCATGTGTGTAGCTTGCATCCATTAAGAAAAATGGGGAACAATCATCATCAGCCCTCTTGGCGCTAATGAGAAGGTCATTGCTCTTTAATTATCACAGACATGAAACTGAAATATTTCAAAGGGTTTGTGGAATACAGTGGCTATGGGCAAAGCTATGTATCTGTTTATAAGTCTGTCTATCCCAGAGCAAGTCAAGTAGGCCATGTGTCTTCCATTCTGCATCCTTTCTGCTTTTGTGTGTATTTAATTTTCAAGTTTGTATCACTGTTTCTTGCACATCGGATTAATCTGGGAAATTTAGACCAGCTATTAGCAGGGGCCGAGTAGGAAGGAGGAGGGCAGGGAGAGGCGGAGAAAAAGGGGTAGAGATGTGAGAATAGTAAAATGTTCCTCATCAGGAGGTATTGTGAAATAAGTACTAGTGTGTTGTGTGACCTTATTTCCCACAGCAGGGGTGTTATGAAGAAATAGAAACGGTGAGGTGTTGCAGGAAAATATTAGCAAATTAAAAAATTGTGTTTGGCATTGGTTGTGATCTCACTCATATTTCTACCCTTGCAGGGGAAGTAACTACAAAGAGAACAGATAGAGTTGAAGCAAAGCAGGAGCTGAAATCAAAAGGAAAAGTGAGTTTTTTCCTGTTGGTTCTGAATTCCCAAATCCAATTTCCTCTTACTCTGGTACAGAACTAAAAAAAAACATAAATCATTCTATCACACCTAATATGTTTACAGCAAACACATTATAATGGTCCATTAACTAAAATTTTGATTATTTCAGGATTAAACAGACTATTTTAATTTCATAATAAGTAAGCACTTTCATGCAAGTGAAAGACTGAAGAGTAGAAAGGGAAATTTTCCCTTTGTGAGGGAGAGACTAGAAAGAGGAAGACTCAGCTTTTGCATACAGTTTCCATTTTGCTCTATACAGTTTAGTGTGCTACTACTGAACAGCTATCTTCTCTTTGGAAGAGAAGTGCTTCTTCTTTGGAAGCGAAGGTGCTTCTTCTTCTTTGGAAGCAGTCACATTCCCAAAGGCAGGGTCAAAATGTGTGTGGGAAGGGGAAGAGGAAAAAGAAACCATTCAAAATGCCAGTCTCCTCTGGATGCTTTTTTTGTTAATGGAGACTTATGGCAAATATGCAAAACTAGCTTCTATTTCTAAAATTCACAAATATTTCTCACAATTAAGCAAGTTTCTTTTCATCAGCTTTGGAAGACTGATACTGAATTTTCAATACAAAGGACTTACATCTTTTGGATCTCTAAATATTCATTAACTGAAATCTGATGCAAACATTTCAACAGAGTAATACAATGGCAAATCTTTGTGATAGATGAAAAGTTTAACTTCCTGCAACAACCCTCATCCTGAAAGGTGGTTTAGATTACACTAGGCAAGGTGGGAGTGATTTTCCAAATTATTTCCCATAGGGATTCCAACTAATTGTCTTTACAGAATTTAACCTTTCTAAGGAAATGCAAATTCCCTTTTCTCCCCACTACTAGACATCAGGCCAGAAAAACTTCTGGAGAATTTCAGTGAAAATCCCAAAGCGAAAAACATCACCCTATTTTTTTCGGTCTTACATGCAGAAAGCAAGAGAAAAGCTTAAGTCCAAAAGGACCATGTGTAAAGCCAGAATAGAGTGGTATCTGAATAAACCTTACCTATTCATCTGATGCAAACGAAATGGCCTGGAAACTGGTAGATAACCTGGAACCAGGTAAAGTGACCTAATCCCCAAAGAAGGCAAGTCATCAATCAATTCTGCCTGAAAATAAAAAATAAAAAATTGTCCTATTAAAAACTAACAAATAGTTTCATAAGGGTTTTCCTCTGAGATCTGCATATGTAACATTGTGCAAAAGGATCAGACTGCCTTTTTCAAAGAAAGACTTGGACAATCATTTCCAGTGTAACTAAAGTGACTGACTTGATGTGGTCAAAGCCAAAGCATAGCTGATATCTGGACTGAGATATGCATCCGAATACCCAGATCAAGAAACGTTTTCAGACCTTTCTCCTTCCCACTCTCCTAAGAACTCACTTTCCATAGCAATGTGTTGCATAAGCCAAATGGTGACCATAATGCGCCTCCCATAAGTTCTTCAGATGCAGTCAAGGTTCCCCTCTGACTATTCTTCACTGCAACAAAAAAGGGGAATTCAGCAGAAGCCAAGCTGACCATGCCTGCTCACTCCCAGAGCTGGTCATCAGCTAATCTACTGATGGCAGCGATACCTTCATTAGCCTGGAGAGCTGTAAGTGCTTTCTCTCTTCCCCATTAATGTCAAACTCTCAGTTCAATTCAAGAGGATCGCAGAATCTCTGGTATCTCATCTGAAATTGGGCGTTGATATTGAAATTGGTAGCTGATACTACCATTACTTTAAAATACTTATAAATCCATTCCTTCTCACCTGCCCTTCTAACCGTACCATTTTAAAAAAGACCCTTTTTGGAGAGAAAAAGCACACTATTGGGCCAGTGGATAAAATCTTCAGTGTTATGTGAGAAAAGAATCTGACCTTCTATTTGTAAGGATATTGCTTCAAAGAGGGATTCAAAAGAGACCATTTGCTAATGACATTCTCATTCATGAAGATAAAAGAACATTAACTCGATTTCAGAAATTGATACTCTTCACCAATAAGTGTCCAGAATTCCACGTGAGAAATATACTGTCCCAACTAGATTGACAGAAACATGATATAAAAGGGCTTTACTTCCTTCTGTAAAGACCATAGGGAAACTTGCAGGTATGGTCATGGAAGATGAATATGAGGCTGGAATCTTCTAAAATTATTTTTTAGAATTATGAAAGAAGTTAAAAGCAAATAATTTAGCTCTTGTGGACTCTCTTTTGCACAGGCTTAAGGAGAGTAGCAATATGCAGATTCAAGCTGCTAAACAAGTCAATAGGAAGTACTCACACCTGGAGATAAACAATTTTCATCTGTAAATCAAGCAGCACAAAAAGCACCAGGGAGCAAGTTTCCTGTTACAAAGTATTATGCTGCTAGAAACATTTACCATGCTCCCAAATATTTCTCATCTGCAGTATTTTCTGTTCTTAAAACAAAACACAATGGTGTAACTCCTCAGTGCTACACTTCTTTATATATTGTTCTCTAGTTTTTTACAGCTCAATATCCAGAAATATAGCTACATGAGTAGAAATTAATTTATTTTTCCTCAAACAGTCTTAACTAAATTGTCTTCTTTATTTTCACTACACTTTGCTTTGTACTTTTGGCATCTTACATCCTTTTGCCAAATGTTTTTTCCTCTTCATCATCAAAGTATAAAATAAATTGAATTAGTCATAAAACTGATCCTTGTGGCACTTCATATTTCTCTACCTCCTTGTAACCTGAACTGAATTAATTCACAATTACTTTTTTGCCTTGTTATCAATGCACTTTAAAAAAAAAAGATCATCAGTTCATGTAGTAGATCCCTTCAACATATTTACAAAACTTACAGTAATTAGAAAAGCCTTTTGTGCAGTATTGTATCAAAACATTCTGAAAGGAAATGAAAACATAGAATGCTAATAACATTACAGGATAAAAGATTATACAGCAATTTTTACCAGGACAAGCTGCATAAGCTTTTGACAGCCAGCGGGGGGAATTTGTTATTATTTTAATCTCTTAATGATGGAAATGCCACACACTGAACAAGTAGCTTGCTACTCTGGTTTTATATTGCCTCAAAGCATCTCTCTCTTTCTGCCACTTATTATCAACCCTTCTTTCTTCTTCTTCACCTCTGTATCACATACAACCCTTAAAGCAACCACTGCTGTGTGTAAAGAATACCTTGTAAACGTTTGCACTTTTTTTGTGGACTCCCCATTTCACTGTTCTAAGAGCACAGAGGATTAAAAAATGCGTCTGGTCAAACAGAGGGTTTGTCTCTGCTCATCAGCTCAGTTGATCTCTATTGCTCCCACAAGAACCAAGTATTTTTGTAGAGATGTTCACGGAAGGCACAGCGTGCTTCCAGAATTGAGCTGGTAGAAGAAGAAAGCAGATGGAAAAATATACAGGTGCAGAGAAACTAAACCAACCTGGAAGGACACAAACTCGCACAGAAAAGGTACGGATTAAGTGTGTCTGGAAATCCAAGCAATTAGATCCAAACTGCCCTCTGGGAATAGCTTTACACTTTGAAGGCAGAGGTTATTCTATAGTTACCAACTCTCAGGATTGACTAGTGTCTGAAGAAGACAAATATCCCAGTTAAAGAAATTCAACTCTTAGTCCATAGGTATCATGAAAAAAAGCTACACATGCTTATTTAGGAACATTGTGAAGGTTCATGAAAATAAGAATGCTGGAACTATAAGGCAATGGAAAACCTGAGCAAGAGGCAATGAATTCCTAGAACCAAGAGGGGCCTAAGGGGCCAAACCCTGCACCTATTAATTTCATGCCACTGGCTTCAATAGGGCCATATCCAATAATGATGAGTGATACTCCTGGTGTGGTTGTTTTTATGTTGTGTTAATACAGTGTTAAGCCAGTTGTTTAAAACTGCTTTGCAGTGATTAAGTAATGGCAGTTACTGTTACATGTGTTTATTAGTAAAAAATAGTAAAGAACTGATGGTTTTCTGTTCGTTATATGTGGCCTTAGGGACTCCAGGTTTTGTACTCCCCAAAGTCCCCTCTCATTACTGAACTAAACTTGCCAATAAAATACTATAGGGGATAAAAGAGTTTATTTTTTTTCAGTGGGGAGGAAGTTCAACAGAACCTGCACATCACCAGAACGGCCGCTGCTCATTTCTTGGAATGAGAGAGGCAAGCTCCGCAGGGAAGGCTTTCTGTGCTCTCTCCTCTCTCCTTCACTTTGCAGTATCGCCTTGACACAAGAGGTGTGTAGGCGGATGCTGCAGTTTTCCTCCTACTTTGTTTCTCTTCAAGAACAGTAAACACGGCTGGATTCAGCTGGAAATGATCAAATGAAATGTCAGAAATCTGTGACCCAAAAAAAGCATGGGGCTTTCTTAAGGCAACACTCACAAGTATTACAAAAATGTAATACAGAATTGAAATTCAAATCCACTTTTTTCCTGTGTTTGTAGGATAGGCAAAAGAGGCCTGATTTTCCATTACCACATACATCATATATTCCTTAACGGGAGTGTGAGATTGTCAAAATGAAAAAGCTTTGTATTCACCATTCTAACACTTTCTCACTAGATAAGGAAAATATGGAGAATCTGCCTGAAATCCTAGTTGAATGGAATGATGGCTGTTCAAACCATGTTTGATGACTACTGCATCATAAAAAAAAATAACCACAACATATCTCCAACAAAGGACAGCTACATAGATTGCCATGAAGCGTTCAAAGATCTAAAAATACAAATTACTCAATTTTTCACTTAAGAAAGGAAGGTCCCTCCTCTTTTTTTTTTCCACCTTCTCCCAACTACTAAGATGAACTTCTAACCCAAGTACATGGCCTATAACTAAGAAACTATGATTAATATAACCAGCCCATGTCAAAATGAATATTCTTTAAATTTACATTTATATTCCACATCATCTTTTAGTTTTCATATAAATGTTTTCTATCACGAGTTTTGACATATCTTGCCGTAAGGAGAACTTCAGTAAATTTTGAATAAAAGTCTGTCAAAGATAAAGTATGCCTAGAGGTAACATTTTTAGCAAGCTGAGTAAGATGCAATAGTTGCAAGACACTAAGATAATTTTTCTGGTCAAGCCTAGCTTTCATCAAATCATTGTTCTATAATACTATGGCTCCAGTATTTTAAAGATATTTTTGTCATATATTTTTGCTGATATGCTGCCAATAAGTAAATTGTATTCAGTTCTGACTTTAAAAATTCAGAAGGCAATAGTCTTAGAGATTCTTGCTAAACTGTTTTCTTTTTCAACTCCTTATTTGAAGCATATTTTTAATTATGCATCATTGCCCACACATAAATTCATTTATGTATATTAATTTTTGCTCCACTTAGCAGAATGGTCACTTAATTAAATGTCTTCAGTTGTTTTAATGAAAAGAAAAAAAAAAGAACGGCTTTAACAGAATGTGTAACACTATGCATTTAAACATACTATTTGTTGCCTTTATTTCAGTTCATTTGTAACACTGATACTAGGACATTTGTGGAACTGATATTAAAAAGTAATATACTTTTCTAAAGCCTCCAGACTGTTTAGCAGATTTTTAAATTGAAATCAAAATTATACAGATTTTTCATTCTGATAATTTTACCAATTCACTAATTCTTTAATCTTTACAGGTCATTGAACAGCTTCACATTAATGAGATGTAGTTAAGAACAAATTTTACAGTTTTTCTTTTTTCTCTCTTTTTTTTTTTGAAAAATGTTGCATATCATTTGCAAATTAGAAAGAACTTGTTCCATTTATGGTACATTTATTTAAAATAATCGAATGCATGAGAGCCAGCTGAACACTGAGTGCAATGATGCTTTAAAACAAATTACCATTTATTTATAAGGAAGAAATAGACTTTTAAAAAGCTCACAGACAGCATTTCATTATTGATGGCGTTCTCCATGCAAAACTGACTTCTTTCAATTATATACAGAAACAAGAGAAAACTCAAAGAAATACCAGGAAAGAAAGTGTTTTTAGGGAACATGCACATTTTACATATTAGAAATTTGTAAAGCATAAGCAGAAATTGATGGCCCCTGAGGTGCATGTATGAGAAATTTCAGTGATAACTTCTCTGCAGCTGCTAGACAGCCTCAATTGAGACAGTAGATATTGTACTAATAAAGAAGTTAAATTACTCTTTATCAGAACATAAAAAACTTCACTTTCTTCCAGTATGCACATTGTGTTTAAGAAACACTTCTAACATCAGATGCCTGAAAGAGTCAATATTTCAAAATTTTTGCCGACTGTAATTTCATTCTGTGGAAACAGTGAAAGGTAATTACTTTGACTCAAGCATGTTAAATTACTATTTTTCTATTCTAAATTGAATAGATTGTTTATCTTTCTAAACAGCAAGTTAACCACCTCAGATTTTTTTTGCCTGGTTTGATGCCAGGCACATGTGAACACCACCCATGAAAGTCACCACCCAATGCTGACTGAGAAGTCCATTGTTACTCAGTCAAAAAAAAACCAACTTGCTAAAGATTAAAGTTACATGTCCTAGCTGAATATTTTGATTGCTGTTCAACCATTCTCTAGGCTTGCTTGTAAAATTCTGCAAACTGTGCTTTTAACTCCCTCTAGAAGTCAAATGAAAAGCATTTAACACTATTTATAAACAGCTGTTTCATTACAGAAGAGCAGCAGTCACAAAGAAAGATATTTTAAGGGGTAGGTAGTAAGGTTTATTTTCTTTTTTTAAAAAAAGGATAATTGAAAACTGTAATTCTATGAGTCTCTATTATAATTCAAGCATGCTCATTCCCTTGTGCTTTAGTTCCCTCTCATGTTTTATTAGTTGACCTGTAGCTTCATATCTCAAGATAAAGGAGTGCCACAATTTCTTGATCAATTTTAACAAAGGAACAAATAGAAACATGAAAAAAAATCTTTTAAATCAATTTTTTTATAAAGCTCAGAAAGTATTTTAGGTATAAAGATGTATGAATTATTTGACAATAATGAGTATGCACCTGACAATTCCAGAAAACTTCTTGATATGGAGGGATGATCTACATAAAGCCTAGAACTGCTGTTACTAATTAGGTTGCTGTTAACAAGCAGCAGTATCAATGTCTTATTGCAAGTTCCTGTCTGGCCAGTGATCTGACAACAATTTCAATAACTCATTAGTGATCTTCACTTCAGCAGGTTCTTTATAAAAACCTGAACAAATTCCCTGTTCTTTCACTGAAAAAGTTATTTGCATGATTCTTAAAATACTAAAATTTAAGTTGCTTTGTGGCTGCCAGCTATTGTCATTGATGAGATTTGAAAATCTCTTTCTTCTAAGTCTCCTTTACAAAATTTCTTAGCAAAGAAAAACAAAGAAAGTTACAGATCCTGGACCATGTTTCCAGCTCTGCAATCAGTTTCTCCAATGGCCTTGCTTTCCATCTATTCTGACTTTTGTCTCTTGGAGCCTTGGGGAATGATATGATCTTTGCATAAGTTTTACTCACCCTTGTTAATACTGCCTTAATACAGTAAGAGCCACTGAGATTCGGGAGCTTCTCTGATCCTTCATTCCCTCACTTTTTCTTCCCTGTCTTACTTTCAGATGGGGCAAGGACAACATGTACAGGGTTGGCCTGCTGGCCCTCACCAGGCCAGGCTCCAGCTCAGATGTTAACATTACAGTATGCAATGGCAGGCTGTCCTAGCAACCGATCTTGGGAATCAGAGTAGACTGTCAGGAACAATATGTTTCATTCTTTTTATCCCTCATATTTGCTTCCATTTCTCAAATCATGGGAAGAAGGCACAGAAATCACAGAGCTCTGGATTAAGAGGCACAAGATAAAGTGAAATGAAAAGAAGGTGTTCCTCGGAGACAGCTTTGGAAAATTCAGATTCCTTACCACTGCCTGAATCTAGACAATGTATGGAAGAGAGAGGATGCAATTATTTTCATCTTCTACTAGACATAAGAAAAAGACATGCTTCCTTGCCCCATCTCAAAGATAATTGTCTGCCTTCAAGTACAACACCTGCTGAAAGCTCAAAAATATAATAGCATTTATGGCCTACACCAAAAATTAGGCCATTTATTCCATTCTTTTGGAGTCAACTCTCATTCAGTATGGGATTTGCACCCCATGCTTCATGTATTGGCTAGTGGAAAATGCTCAATGGAACCACTATAAATAAGGTTTTGACTGAGAAGCTGATTTCAGATGAGTTATAGCTGAGATAATTTATAAAAGTTTCTGGCCAGCCAGTATGATTAAAACCAAAGTACATCAACTTGAATTTAAATAACTCATGTAACAGTACTTTAAAACACAGTCTGACATGTGATGAGAGTTACAATTTGTACAGACACGAGTTAAATTTTTATATCTCTAGTATTGAAGTAATGTAAGTTTTTATATCAGTGTTTTTTGTCTTACATGTTTAAAGTATAACACTCATGCAACATTAAAATATCCTTACATTCAAGCCTGATGTTAATATGGATGGATGGCTTTAGAAAAGGCAGTGACAACTCACTGATAGGAGACATTAATTAGTATTCTAGGGCTATAAATTATTCTAATCATTTTTGAAATATATAAGCTCCTGAAAGAGTCCTAAAGGTAGCAAAAACTTCCTCAGATATAGATTTATTTACTAGATAAGTCTGCCTAAAATAATATCAATCAGTAATTTTGATCATATCACTTCTGCAACTATGACAGAATTCTCTGTAAATGCCTATATAGATCCACACAAAGCAATGTAAACAACCTTTGTCTCTTTCATGGTCACTTTCATGTCCTTTGGCCAGCAAATCTAAACTCTTTCTTCTAAGAATTTAAAGCTAGGCTTGCCATATGCTGTTAGAATTGGGCTGACAAACCTTCTAAGCCCCAGGAATCTGTCCTTGCAAAATTACATTCTCCAAAATCACGGGAACTTTTGCTGAAAAAGTCTTTGACTTAGAAACAGAATTACACAATCATTCCCAGACTCAAACTGATGATTATACCTGTATTGTAGCTTCACAAACCAGCTGTTTGTCTTAGAATGATGGAAATCAATGTTGGAAGCTGCTTCAGATCATAAAGGCAGAAAATGCAGTCAGAATGCAGTCTCTTGGGAGTGGACTGGATACAATACTGTAAGTTAGTCTCAAAGTATTCTCTGCAACATTTCAATTTTTTTCCATGTTGCACTGTCATTTCAGATTCCGAGCAACCAGCTGCTTTTTTTGTTTGTTTGTTTTAAGTAGTTCATCTTTTTGTGAGATCTGCCTCATGTAAGCTTGGTAGTCCAAGAGAACCACCTGGCAGAGGAGTATGCATTGGCACCTCACCTCTAGCCCAAGCTGGGCATTTTTGTCTGTGTCACTGATGCTTCTCTTTGTGGCATAAATGACAAGGCTCAAACAAGTTCACAGAAAGCCAACCACAAAACGGAAAAGGTTTTGCAAAATACTTTTCCTGTGTCAACACTCTCACTTCCAGCATGGTTTCTCAACAGCAGAAAAACCTTGTTTTTCTTGGGCTCCATGAATATTCCAGTGTTTGCTCAGGGCCCTGCAGCTCACCATAACCTCCTGATCCAGAAGCACAGGCTGGCTCCATTCTGCTTCCCCACCAGATAGCTCCTACTCTATCCCCTGGGGCACAATTTGCTACCATGAGCTACTCTTCCCAATGAACATGGCACAACCAGGATAAAACAAAAGCATCCTAACGGTATCCACCACATCCACAAACAGGACCTCTATCCCCTTAGGCCTGTTTTAAAGAAAATCAGCATATAGGTAAGTAGGAAAAAAGTTATAGCTTCAGTTATCACTGTAATATGGATAACAACCCCTTGCAGTTATAGAATAACTGTATTAATTGCAATAGCACCAATAAAATCTTCATGTCTTTTCATGCATATTGCAAGCTCTCCAAACCAACTCTGAATAAAAGTATCCCAGATGATGTCTACTTCCTATCACACCACACTTATCCCTAAGTGCTCTCTCCATTCCTCACTCTCAGGGATGTGTTTTCAGAGTGCTGCTGTACTCAAAGACATTCACAACAACAAATATTTGCCTTCAATTTACAGTTCTCTTGACAAAGTGCTGTCCACCTGATCAGAAACACATGGTTCTGATTTTTGGAAGTTAGGGCCTAGTACGTCCATTCACTTAGTTTTGCCTACAAGAGCAAGACCGTAGTACAGCGTGCAAAGCAGCCAGATACACGATAAGCAGATAGGCAAGAAAAGAGAATTTTTGAAAAAGTTTCATTGAAAAAATTGATAGTACACACGCATTTTCCCACAGGAAAGGGAGGAAAATAAGTGATTCAGCATGCTTTTTCAGAAAAGGATTAGGGACAAGACTAATCAAAACAACCCTCCAAAAAACCAGAGTTCAGGCAATGACAAGCATCCAGTAAGAACTTGGAGTCACTGACAGAAGCCTAGGATAGGAATAGTGTAGTGATCATAGCATCTCAAACAGTTAATTACAGCACAGGAAAAACAGTGTGAGAAAAGGAATTTCCTGCAAGAGGATATCTGACAAAATACTTCAAACTACTCAAAACAATCTATAGCAAAAATTAGTGCATCAGGGGCTTTTTATACTGTGTGTCTTACATTACTATGTAAAATAATGCATTTATTGTAAGATCAGATCTGCATTTCAAAATTTACAACTTATAACATCATTCTCCACTTATAGAGACTGGTATTAGCAGGGAGTCATACAGTAATGTATAAATGTAAATACAAACAGACAATAATTTAATTTAGAAGAGACCTCCAAAAGACCTGTGATCCAAACATCCCACTAAATTCAGGGCCAGAGACAAGGTTAGAGACAACTTCAAAAGTTATGTTAGGTTTCTAAGGGCTACGTTCAGTTGTGTTTCGATTATCTCTACAGAGATTTTACAGCCTCTCTGTTCTCCTGCATCAATGGTCAAGTACCCTCAGTGTGAAAATTCCCCGATATTGAAACAGGATTTCATATGTTGCAATCTGTGTCCATTGCCCCTTCTTATTTTGCTGGGCACATTAAGGAAGTGTCTGGTATCTTCTTTATAATTTATTAAACAGTTGAAGATAGTAGTATGATTCATCTTCTCTTCCTCTGATTGAACCAGATCTCGACAGTCCTAGTACCTGATGTGCTTCAGCCTTCACAGTGGTTTTAGCAGACATCTACTGGATATGCCTCTCTGCTCCTGTCTGAGGGGAACACTCCCATCCCTCGGCCTGCTGTCTGCTCTCTTGCCAGTACAGTAGGTTCCTGACCTCTCCTGACACAAACACACACAACTGACTCAGACTGGATTTGTCATTGGCCAAGTCCCCAAGTGCTTTCCCACAGCTATGCATCCTTGCCAGTCTGTAATCCCAGGTGCAAGACTTCGTATTCAACCATGTTGAATTTAACAAGATTTCTGTTGCCCCAGTCCTCCAGCAAGTCAAGACAGTTCGAGATTTCTGAACTCAGTTTCCAACACTATAAACTGAGTACAGGTACACTCCATCCCAAGACCAGCTCAGTAACCATGACATTAAACCACCTGCACCCTAGTATTGACTCTTGATGGATGCCACTAGCTGGACCACAAACCAGTAATCCTTTCAGCCTGCTGATGCAGTTGGTTTCCCACTCACCTTAGAGGTCACCCAGGCAGTTCATATCTCAATAAAACATAATAAAAACTTAAAACATTACATTGCATGTAAAATTTGAAATTCTTTCGAGTAAGTAGACAGAAACAGATTTGCTAACCTGAGAAGAAGGGACTAAGCTGCTCCTTTCAAGGCAGGTGAGCAATGCCAAGAGGCCAGAAGCCTTGGAGATCCCAGGGGAGAAGATGTCCTTGTGCCAGATCTGCTGCCAGGAGTGGGTGCAGCAGCAACCTGCCAGAAATAACCACACAGCACATCACGTTCTTAACTTCTTCAGCAACATCAGTCTGCCGGAGTCTTCCGGGGCCACGTGCCAGTGATGGAGTGGTAGTAAGGCCAGTTTGTTACCCACACAACTGTTTCTTCCACTGTGACAGTAGTCTGCCCAGATACTATTCTCGGTTTAACTTTCCAGACGAGGAATCTGTAGCTATAATGCGCAAACTGCATGCACGTCAAACAAGTTCTTAAGATTTGCCAACATAAGTAAGCATTAAAATCGTGATGTGCATAAATTTTTCTTTAAATATACAGAAATAGATATAAATTCTTATTTGTGTTATTTTCCAGGTAAAATAATTGTAGTGTGTCCTTGTGACTTAAGAGAACCACACCAAATGCTTAAATAATCAAAATACTTGCATGTATTGATCCTTCCTTTATTCCATTCAGATATTAGATTTTACAGTGTTTTGCGCCAAGTGAAAGATATGTTTCCAGTCATTTGACACAGACAGCTTATACTCCACTTCCTAAGACCCACACTAGTGCCTTTTTATCCTGTAAGGAAAAGCATTAAAGATCTTCTTGTCCCCTTTGTGAAATCTGTGTGCTTCTGCTTCACTTCTCAATCCAACCTAACATGTATGTACATCTGTGCCATTTTAACAGTTGGTATCTTTATCAAAAAGAAAAAAAAAAGTAATATATGACATTTGATTTTAAACTAAGTTTAAGACATGAATAAAAAAAATCCTTTTTCTTCAAATCTTGAAAGAGACCCCTTCATAACCACTCTTAACAGACCACAGACAATGGGATTTATAGAGCTTTTAAAAAAAGAGGTTGTAGATGCCAACTTTATTTCTCAAGTGGCTAAACCAGACATATTAACTTAGAGAGAACAAGAGAAAAAGATGCCTTCCCTATTTCAACAAGACTATTATCATGAGGGCTGTGAATATTACGTGTTCAATGTTCTATGTGAAAGAATGAACAGCAAAAGCTTTCAAAATTTAGTCAGCTGTAAATAAATACTGTTCTTTGAACTTAAGATGTAAGCTCCCTTGAAAGTTGGCCTTTTTAAAATTTAGCAAATAATCTCAGAAAAATGAAGGAATAACATTTATAAAATTTCTATATTTTTAGAGCACATTCAAAAATTAATACGTTGTGACCTTGTTAAAATGAGATTTTTCAATATACTTCTACTTGTACTAATCTCATGTTTAATAATGATCTGTCTGTCCTTCGTGCTCAGAGTTCTGCATATTTCAAAAAACAAACATTGATTGGTCCCAGTTCTAAAACTGTTATCTTGAATTCCAATAAATATATATTCCTTCCAGAATGACACATTTTGAAAGAAGCATTAATTTCATAGGTAAAAAACCCACAAAACTTCTAGCTTCATGGCTGGAGAGAAAGGCTGGAAAGCATTAACTAAACACACTGGTAAAATTTCTGGAATATATTCCAGTTGAAATAAATTATCTTTCCCACAGCAGTTACCCCAAAGCATAATGGTTTTTGTTTCATGGCAGAGCAGCCACAAAAGGATAGAATTTAGCAAATGATGCGCCATTTCACATTTTTTTGTAAAACATCTTCAGTTCTCATGTAGATTAGATTTAGGCCTTTCAGACTACACCTGGAAATAATGGAGAAACCTGTCTAGATCCATGGGTTTTTTAATTTCCCCTCCCTCTCCCTCCTCCAGTCAAGACTTTTTAGAGGTGAAAGGTAATTATGGCCCGATCTAGGCATAAACAATTTGGGCCATTTCCTATGCTGGCAGTCAACTTGCAGGTCAAAGATGGCTGTTGTTCCTTAACCTATTTCTGCAAGAACCCCACCAGGGATACTGAGATGGGTTAGGGCACATGGTCCTCTTCACTGCAGCAAAACCATTTGCTGTCCTCATCATTTCCATTCATACAGAATCAACAAGTCCAACACCTCCCAGTCCCTTTCTCTCTCATAGCAGAACTCACCCTGGTTCTTGACAGTAATTTTTGTTTCCTGGGAAGCCACAAGCTGAAGCTGAGCACTGTTCCCCGCGCACAAGTGCTTGAAGCTGACTGTTCTGGGAAGTTATTGAGGAACCCTGCAAGGGGCAACTTTTACAACAGGACTTTAGGACTCATTCTGTCTTAGTGTATATAACGTGTGAATTACTGTACTTGCCTCACTGTGGATAAATAATGCAACTCTTTCTGAAGCAAAACATACTGCAGGTCAGGTTTCCCTCCTTGGTTACACTGGCAACCTGGAGTACATGGAAATATGCCAGAGTAAAAGTGAACAGTAAAAGTCAATGGCATTTTATCGGATACCATAGCTAGGGGCAGAATATGATCCAATATGTACATTTTGAATAGATTTCTTTCAGAAAGAAGAAAGAGAAATAAAACAAAACCAGTTTATTTTCCTTGATAATATTCAATCCACGCATTACAACTCACAAGAGACAAATAAATTATTGTTACTGGAAACTTTGAAAAATCATTGCAAAAGAAAACATTTATACAAGTTTATGAAGGCTTCTGAAGTATGGCTGATGTATTCAGGTCCAAAAGGGCTGTAAAGTATCAGGATATTACAGAGTAACGCTGATGGTTTTTACTTTATTTACATTGAACGCAGTTGGGTTTGCTTCTTGCATATGGGAAAGGTTAATTCTGTACTGAACAATGTTTTGATTCCACTCTAGTGAATTTCTTATAGAAACACAAAAGATTACTTGGATTAATAACAAGAGTAATAAAAATAGTTCCCACTTTATAATACAAAGATAAACATATGTATTTGTAACGGGAAAATGTGCTTTGTGGAAAAGATGCAAAATTTAGATCTTGACAAAAAGGTTCAGAAAAAGTAAAAGTTGTCCTGAATGGTCTCTCAAAGTTTATTTTAGCCCTTATATGTTTTTGTAGCAGAAGTGTTTTCTTGGGTCGTTTCTGGTTTATGCTTGCTACTGAAGATAATTAGATGTGCTTAATACTCAGAGTAGAGCTAAGCAAGATTTTAGTCATAATGTGATGCCTCTCAGTGCAGCTTTTCAATATTTGAGCCAAATTTGCTAAGTTCATAAACCTTTAAGTAAAACTGGGTCAAGTCTAAAATGAACTCAGATTGATTTATGGCACTGGATTGAAAAGAAGAAGCATCTTGTTATTTTCAGAAAGTTCAGAAATTAAATAATAGTCTGAATATTATAAATCAATAGGGTACACTCTTATGGAGTAATTTTGTATATTCTGACTATCCAATTTTGAAAAGAAGACAGAGAAACAAGAGGGTATAAAGAACACAGACCAAAGAAGTGGGTTTAAAAACCAGGTAAAGTTATAACTGTAGTCAATAAATACATTTGTAGAAGAAAAGTTTGAAACACTTGGAAGATTTTTTTAATTTTTTTTTTTTTTTTAGAGGAAACATAGGGGTAAGAGGGAGAGAACATGCTAGAGCTACTGCACTGAACACAGAGTCTGGGTGATTTCAGATGTTCCCATGTCCTCTACCATTACATGAAAATAAAGACTGCAAAAACACACTTTTTACAGCGTAACCCTTTTTTAATCCTTTTTTTACAATGAAACTCTTTTTTTCTTCTTTTCTTTTTAACCACAAGTTATAAATAAGTTGTATAATTCATTGTTATAATTGTTATACTCAAAATACTTAGTGTAGGGAAAACACAAATGATTACACTGAAAACTTAAGAACATAAACCACAATGATTACCACAAAAACTGACTGGTTATAGAGGTTAACCTGATTCAAGACAAAATAAAACTCACTTCTTGAATAGGTTGCCCTTTAGTACCAAATAGCACCATTTCTATTACTAATGTCATTAAATTTACTCATTATTAATTCAGTATTTGTATTTCTCCATTATACTGCTACATTTCCAATTGCTTTCATTTAAGAGTTATATTAGTCTTCAATGCCAAAGGACTGTTCTGTGATGAATAATCTGCAAAGACTGTGTGTGTTCTTCAACACACAGGCTTCCAAGAGAGAGCCCTGTAGAAAATGAGAAGGCATTTCCTTCATGATTACTAGACATATCTCCTTAGTTTGGAGCTATCAATGACCTCATTAAAAATAAAGATATCATAGCTAGATAATTCAGATCATTCTAGTGATAATTGATCTTTATTGCTGCATACCACCAGAGAAGTCTGGATACCATCTAGAAGCTTCACTAAAGCACTTGCATAAATCATAATCTTGGAGCCCCTCTAGGCATTTGTTGGGTTTGAAGCCACTAACATGCAACAAATCCTCTTTGACTAATAAGAGACAGCAACTAACACCAATCGATGTCTGTAACTGAATCAGATGCAACATATTTCTCCAGAAGCCTTGAAAAATGTAAGCTGGGGACATGGAAAGAAATCAGAAATGACACTGAGAACATGAAAGAGAAGTAAGAATGTGTTTGCTGAAAATATTAGGAATGGGTGTAAAATATATGTGAGAATGCCAAAATAGTATAAATTAACAAGAGGAATCCAGAGGAAATCAGAATTCAGTTTCTACGCTCACAGAATCGTTTATTTCATTTACTCCATCTTTCTCTGATGCATAAGAGACTGACCATAGCCACAAAGAAAACATTAGGCAAGAGTAGACATCTCTTAAACAACACCAAATAATGATTTTCCTAAACACATAGCTCAAGGTATGAAAACCAATAAATTGGTATGGAGAATGGGAGCACTCAGAGCAATATCAACAAGAAGCATTAAGGATTTGAATTCCACCTTGTGCACATCCTTCTGTTGCCTTGAATGTGCTTACAGAGTAAAAGCTCGTACGCCCTGGGTTTCAGTACGAAGGTTAGAGCATTCACACTTACCAAGAATGAACCTGGGGCAGACTTAACGTTTATGACAATCATTCACAAAACCACAGGCTGCTGTTGTTTCAGTCAAAGACGTTGCCCGCAGGTGCACAAAGCCCACAAAACAATTTTACATTCCTCCAAACACAACAGGAGTCTGCCACAATCTGGGGGGGGGGAATGAATTAAAAAAATATATCGGAGAACTGCTTTTCAGACCTGTTTTTCTAAGTGCCTCATAAACCATTTGATTAAGAGAAGGTTGGACATCACACTGACAAATACAGTCAGTGCAGGCATTGACAGGTTGTAGGATCATCTTTCCACTACAGAAAGTTAGTCGCTGCTCCAAGACACCACTGGGAAAAGGAAGAGTACCTAGTAGCTCATCCTGTCACTAGACTTCAAACTGCTGGTCCAGCCTATGGCATTTTGCAAACCTTACTAAACCAGGTCACGTTAGTACAAGCATATCTACTGAGGGAGTCAACTGAATCCACTGAGTGCAAGTGCCGAACTTTGACTTCAAAGTCTCTTTCTCTCCACCTGGCCTACCATAGTCTGTACTGCTGTGGGGGAAGCCTCTCCTGGAGAGCAGTTTCTGGTCAGTTCAGATGAGCCACTCACTGTGATTGTTAATGGCAGATGAGTCAACTCAATTGGACAACTCAGAACTTGCAGAAATGGCTCAGATTGAAACATTCCCAAAAACTAAGCTCTACATCTGTGATGTGCATAAATCTAGTAATCTGCTGAGCTGCACACGGCTTGTGGGAGCAGAGGGAAAGCACACAACTTGAAAGATTTTTTTTAGGGGAGAATAAAAAAAGAAGCACAGCTACTTCTGTGATCAGCTTCAGCTGACAAAGCTATTGTCACAAGAAGAAAAAAAGCTAGGGAGTTACTTCCCTTCAAAATATTAAATTTATATGAACCTTGACATTTCTAGGTGAGAAACCAAAGCCTAGCTCCAGGTAATAGCATATGTGCTATGTACACCACTAATGAAATATATACAACTAAGACACATTAGTTAAGAGAGGCCCATTAGTCATTTTTTGTGTTTACAACACACTTCTTGTTGCTTGAACACAGCTTCCCTGACTTGACGAAGCATATACAGAATACCATTGTGATTTTTCTTCAGAACACTAGCTGGTATCAAGAAAATGCAAATACTGCATAGTGCTGCAAGATCCAAATTCACAGAGTATTGTTGTAGCTGAATTGTTTGAAAAGACATATGGCATCCCAAGTGTAACAGATAGTTGAATCTCAAGGGGGAACCATTGTTCATTCATCTGGACCAAGTGACATTCTTTATGCAAGAATAATTCCTGATTAAAGGGTGAGTTTTAATGGAAACTAATTAGGCAACCTCTTTAGCCTGGGCATAATGATCAAATGAGCTGTCACACAGTACCTGATACAATGATCTCACTTGGTACAAGATTTTATTCCTTAGCAATTACACTCCCACGTTGCACTGCATGTGTTTATTGCCTGGAGCACACATGTCAAATTAAAGAGCAGCTTATGCACCTGATATTTAATTATTGCCTAGCACTACAGACAACCGGGAAATGTCAAAGCGAGCAGTCCTGCATTGGAGCAACTAAAACGGATATCTTCTCTGGCAAAGAAAAAAATAGAGATAAAATATGTATGGATGATTCAGTTGTCTTACAATTCACAGTAACACAAAAAAATGGCCTCCCAAACCTTAAATAATTTACCATCATGCTCAATGTAGAGAATACTCCCTAAGCAGAAGTGAACGTGAAACAGGTTCACCAGCTTACATGATTATTTGTATTAGACACATTTTTGCATGATTAAAGTGTTTACAACAAAGTGGTGAAATTGTTTCTCTATTATACCAAATTCAAATACCAAAGAAATCATTTATTTATTCAGGTATGGAGTAATTCACAGGTGTTAAAAGAAACATTCATTTCTACAACTCTGTTATCCTGCAGTTAACTTAAAATCATCCATAGCTTACTGGAAATTTTCCTAAATTCCTTCATAGTCGAATCACCTCCTTAATCTAAACTGTAATAAGGCTGAAATGAAAAGGCAGCAATACTAAAAGAGATGCAAGCAAAGTGTTTCTAGCAAATTGAGACATGCTAATCAAAAAAGAAAGTTTTATGGCTGTGATGGAGGTGCTGACAATAAGGTGAGGAAAAATCCATACTGTCCTAAGTTTTAAGTTTTAATAAAGAAAAAATGTGCACGATAGAGAAACCCTTTCTTAGTCATTGATCTGTAATGGAACATCCAAATAGAGATACGATGGTATCCTGTGGCTAAGAAAGTTGTGTGCGTATCTTGTATTATTCTACTCCAAATAAAGGAATCTAATTACCCGTAATCTTAATTGCACAGTCTAATACTAAAAAGGCTTAATAAGAGTGCTTTTGTATTTACAAAACTGCACAGCTTGTGAAAGAACCCTCAAAACATTTGGCAGGAATCCCAGCCGAGGTATGACTGACTGGAACCTCTAATGACTACAACATGTAAACAAGTGTTTTGTTTCGACTGATAATCATTAACTTCCAGTGTCAGACTTATCCCACAAGGTTTTGTTCACTCCTTCACCAGGCTGCTTTACAAAGGCATCTGGTGTTAAGGGAAAGGGCGAGGAGGGGGAGGAGGAAAGTGCAGAGTGCTATACAGTGTTGTCACTCTTAAACTAAAGTGGCAGTAGGCAAATGAAAGGGTCATGAGGTAAATGCTTCTAACAAGGAGCAAGCTGCTGTGATAATTCCCACCATTCTTTGATGGTCCCTCTTACTGTGTGAATCAGTGACATAATGTGCTAGACCTCCTGGTTATTTTATTTTTTAATGAAGAAAGGTAATTTGAAACAGAGCCTCTCTGAATTATTGTTTCATACCACAGTAGCTTTCAAAATTAAACATGTGCAATTAAAAAAAAAATGGAAATTTGCTTTTCCGTAGTACTGGAACGTTCTGCCTCTAAGTACTGCATCAAAATAAAAGACAGAGGAGCAGTTGAACATGTGTCCTACAAGGACAAATCTGATTGCATGCATAACAGAAGGGAAGAACGTCAGAAACTGCAAAAACTGCCTCGGATAGCTCAGCTTTGAAAAGGTGCTCAACATCAGTAATTTTAAAAGTGAATTTCAGATGTCCAGATCCTTAGCTATATCAACTCTGCTAAAATGCAGACACCATGGAGAAGCCATGGATCTCATAATTCATTTATTTTATTATTAAATTAATTCTCATTCAAATAATTTTATGTAGAAACCCTGAAGAAGTGAAAAATTTGCAATCTATAAACAAAACACTGAACAGCTCATATTTACGTTCAAGACTTTTTCATCTTGAGAATTGGAACTAATTTGGTAATTTTTACCACAAGGCTTAAAACAGCAGGAGTAGCTTACAGATTGCAGATCTAGTACTTCTGTGGCTAACTGTGACTAAACGGTCATTTGTAAAGTCCGTTTAACTGCCAGTGCTACAGAGACTAGTTTTGAAGGTTTACACTTATTTCATGCCCTGCCAGGATCTTGCCTGTGAAACAAGCATTTCCTGATCAGTTGTAGCAGAGCACAGAGAAGCAAAGTGCTCGTAGCTCTTATGACTGCGTGAAGGAATTTATGCATGCAACTCTCCAACAGCTCTGATATATAACCCCAGAGAATCAGGTACGAGCTGTGTATCAGTATGGTTAAATTTATTTAAAAAACACTTGGCAAAGCAAGTTTGCAATTGTTTAATTTTCATTATAACTGCTGCCTCACAAGATAATGAGCCCTCATAACAGTGTTTTATATAAAAGCACATTATGCCTTTACACAGCACACACAAATGGCCAGTGATTATTAACAATGTTAAAATGTCAGTAGAACCAAGCCAGCATAACAGCAATAGATTTAGATACCATAAAAGCTGCAAATGACTGTTACATTGTTTTAAGGAAGCATCTTTAAAAGGCTCTTGCAAATAGAGCAAAAGAAATATTTGTTACAAGGAATAGAAATTTATGATGAAATGTCAGTCAAATTTGACTTCATGAAGAAGCATTAGGCACAAAAAGCAGCTAAACTCATCACTGATGTGACTAGTACTCTTAGTTTTAGGACTAGAGACAAAATGCTTCATAAATAATTTTTTACATTTGACTTGCTTTTTTCCCCTTGCCATTCCAGGATTTCAGTGTTTTGGAATGCTTTAAGAAAACATGCTCAAAGTAAAACTTCAGAGAGTCCAAATCTGCACATTTGCCACTGATTTACGATCAGGAAAAAAGGTCCAACATTTAAACGAAAGTCTTGTGAGGACTAAAAGGTCTAGACAGGATAATCACTATCCAAATTATTACAAATATTTTAGAGGCTTTTAGCCCCAAAATGTCACTCACAGCATCATCTTAGATACAAGTGGGTCTTACTCCCATTCACTGAGGGGAAAATCAGTATATGGTGAGAAGTCTGAATCACAAAAGATACATTTATGCCATTGTTGGCTATTTACACCAATTCTCCAAAGTTATTCATGTGAATTTGAAATTATTCAACTCAGTAGACTACATTTAGGTTAGTTTTATTTCTAAATTGGGAAGAAAGAATTGTGAGATGGCATTTTATTTTGGACTGGGTTTTTTTGCTGTTTATTTTTCTGTGTTGGGTGTTTGTTTTTTTCCAAGGTACTACTATTTGGCAAAGAATATAACATCATCTAAAAGTTGTCAGAAGAATTATTGGGTTTCACCATGTAACTCCAAAGCTCTACAAATGCATAAGTTAAATCACTTTTAATTTTACCTTGTTCAGTTGCCAGGACACTGCTGCATTTCATTTTGTACATTAACAAAAGGTGTTCAAGAGCAAATGAATTGTGAATGTTAATGTTTCCCCCACTAACGATATGCTTTCATAAACATAAACCTTTAACATCTTTATTAAATGTGGATATTAACAGAAATGTGAAAGCAAGCATTTTAGACTGTCTTGATTCACACAATCCATTGCCAATAGTATTTTTTTTTAATTTCCAACAGTTGTAATTGTGTCTCACCCATACAGTAGCCTGTTCAAATATGATATTCAATAAACACTTGTATCTCCCTCTCATCAACCGCAGGCCCAACTTTTTCCCCTCAGTTATTACAAAGCAAATGCCTTAGAAACTGAGGAAGATAGAAGAATAAATTGATACATCTGTATAATTCATATAATATAGATTTTTGAACCAGATACACAGGAGATATTTAAAACATTACTTTAAAATATTAATATTTCATTGCTCTCATTGGGTACTCAATTAAACTCACCTTACAAGACAATAAATTAGTCTTCCTTAAACATACATTAGGATAGATATTGTTTCTCTAAAGTTGGAAACCTATCATTTGTCTCCAGTCAGCTTTAACTTTACAAGGTTTGTAATAAATACACATACAATCAACAAAAATCTTGAACATTAATGGAGACGCTAGGAGGGTTATTAATTAAGCCACATTAATACAATGTGATCAAAAACGAAGCACCATTATCCTTAGGACAAAAACACATTTCAGGTCAAACTTTACACCCATGCATGCACAAGTATGTGTATGCCTATATTTATACAGACAAAGAAATATTTATCAGAGAGATGCTTCCTTTATGCTAAGTATATTAAAAAAGCACCAAAGTAACTATTTGCACTAGCCGCTTCATTTATTTGCACTGTAAATTATTTGAGATCAGATTTTCAAAGCTCGTTTGGTTTTTGATCTGTTCAAACCCAAACCATTGTCTCGTACTGTATATAGTGATGGCCTGGCACCACCCTATGGCAGCCATCAGAAATGCAGATGGGAATTCTTCCAGTTGCATAGAAGAAAAATTGGCAACATCTAAACACATTAAAGAAACAAGGAGTGTTTTTGCAAAGATAGTAAACAGGTATTTATTCAGAAACTAGCTGGTTGCTCTCAATCATTTTTTCAATTGGCTCAACAAGCGTGATTCTTACGAAGAGTTTAGTTCTGCCCAAAATCCATAGCAGAGCAAATTAGTTGGTTAGAAAACACTGTATTTGTTTTTTAAAAGAATACCACAGTTCTTATCATATCAAAGATCATAACCAGACAACAATTATTGTTAGGCCTTTTGTGACAGGAAAGCTCACCTATAGTGTGTAACTACGGAGCAAAGGGCAAAAGTGATTCAATTCCAGCAACCAAGCAGAGATATAGGTGGCTTCAAAGCAGAGAAGAAAAAAGTCTTTAGGGATTTCTTAGCAATAGCAAGTGTTATTCAAGCCTTACGTGGTTCATAATATACATTATGTAGCATTGAAAAAAAACCCAACAAAAAAAACACAAACAAAAAGACAAACACACCCTGCCCCCGNAAACACAAACCCATACCTCCAGTCCTTAATCAAACATGAGACATTAAATAATACCCACAGCTCCCCCATTCCTCAAACAAGATAAAAAGTACTGTCTGAAGTATCAGAAAAGCTGGCTGCTCCCCATGAAGAGGGTAAAGTCACTAATTAATCTCCAGTAATCTTAGTCAAAGACTTTATGAAACTCCAAATCAGGTTTACAGCATATGGAATTCTAACAAAATGTAAAGGCAATATAAGAAGCCCAAAATGCTTGTTCAAAAATCCTTGGAAACAACTCAGTTTCTTTTTCTCGGAGAAACTGCTGAAAATCTTGGTATTGCAAGTTTAACTCTAAGATGCCTAACACACTGGTGCCTAGTCTTCTCTTCATTGACTTATCAAGGCTGAGCTTTATCAAGTGTGAAAATAATTTGCTTCTGTTCCCTGAAAACGATAAAATAAAGCAAACAGCATTTAGTCTTGTCCTTATTTTGTTTAAACATAGAAGTAGGAAGCTTGCGAAGGATGAATTGGTGAGGCACATTCTTTAATTGGCAAATTGCTTAATATTGGCTTTGCTTGAAGCTGACTGTAACAAACATCTCAAAATTTAAGACTTTCTGGATCTCACAAACATAGAGCACCTGCAGAATTCCACAGAAATGAACAGTGCTTTCACAGGAGAAATTAAGTCTCAATTGCCATTACAGACTAAAAATGCTGGATAATCAGATAATCTGGATTTTTCAAATGTAAAGAGAAGTGAATAGAATAGTGTGTAATGTTTACTTACTCCTATGCTATCTAATTCCACTTAAAGTTGTGATGACTTACCTGTGCATATTCATTACTTCCATATACTTCTGCAAGAACTATCTAGGCATATACAGTTTGTAACATTGAATATTCTCATATTTAAGGAGAGAAAGATGAAATGATGACTAATGTATGTGGACATAGCAGATATTCCTGCAACAATTATAAACTCTTAATTATGACATAACTTTACAGTCTCAAATTTAAGGCTCAACAGTGCCAGTCTAACAGAGACAAAATAGCCTATGATTAGAGAGATTGTTCTGGACGCTTGAATGCCAGTAAAGGAAATACTTACACTATTTTTTTTCTGAAGTTAAACACTAAAAACTAAATAATAGATTCCGAACAACAGCTACCTATAAACTAGATTGATTTTGCAGCAGATTTCAGAAAACCACAAAACACCTGTGCTCTTGAGAGTAACACTTGTATTTCTATAAAGGCTTCCTTAGCAGAAAATCAAATTTCTTTAACAAATAAAGGCACAAACAATGCTCCGAAAGAGCAGATATTACTACATTGACTTTATAGATAAAATAGAGGTGCACAGGGATTTAATATTCCTCTGGAAGAGATGGGAAATCTGAAGCACCTTCTATCTTACTCACTGAAACAGCCTTTCTCCCTTTTCTTTATTCTCTAGGCAATAACCACACTAATGATGGAAGTTCACAGAATTCACTGGGAAAAAGGAAAAGGCACAGAATATGTTCTTTCTATGATGAATTTTAACTCAAAAGACATTATTTTCCATAAACTCCATGGCTTCAAAAGGAAAAACAAAACTAACAGCAAGAGCAAAGCTAGCGCCACTAAAACATAATAGTACAATTTATATGTTATTTTCACAAGGATAAGCTGTTTTCTAAGGAAAACACAAAATAATCAACTCTATAGAAGCAGCTCGAGTAGTCTAAATATGTCCCAGTTAAAATTTTTAATGAAGCTGCAGAGTGAATGCAAATCTACAAGTCCCAGAGCTGGTGTAGCACTATGTAATTTCTAAGTAACAGTGCCTGAGAAGTCCCCTAGCAGCACACCGCAATTCCTGCTTAAGAACGGAGTACCCTGGTAGCACATTAGTGGTCTACACAGCAGCATTCAATCAGTTCCTTTAATCCGAGGAGTGCCTTTTTACTTTGTGAGGAATCTAACTCTACTGGGGGGATTTGAACTGGAGGCCTTTGGATCCAAAAACAGCAACATTACTAACGCAAGCAAAGGCAAATCTCCAGTACCTTTTAGCGGGAGTCTTAAGAGGCCTGTAAAAACAGCAAGTCTCTCTCTTGCAGGAATACTAGTTATAAAGGGTAAACCACTCAGCCAGGTTTAACAGAAATGAATGAGGAGGGAGAAAAACCCACACAGGAAAAAGGGATGCTAAATTATAGAGGAACAGTAGCACGTACGTTGTATTCATTCTTGGTCACAGTTCACAAGGAATTAAACCCTGGCACAGCCTGAGGGCTTTCAGCTACCACTGGGCCAAATCCTCCCATCTTTAATGTTCCCTTACAAAATAACAAAATTGCCAGTGATTCCCAAATTATTTTTTCCCCCTTAGAAGAACTTCTGGAGTGCTAAAACAAGAGGGAGACATGACAGAACTATTCTAGCTTCCAGAGATTTCTCCACATCCCTTCTCCCCCTTAAAGAAGGGGGAAAGTCAGATGCGTAATAGAACAAACGAACAGGAGAACAAATATTTCTCATGAAAACTCAAAGCAAAAGATTACTTGTTTTCCTGCTTGCTAGCAGGACTGCTTACCCTGCTGCTGGAAGACTTGGAAAGCTTGTACACACCTTCCCTTGAAAGAGCTGCTCCCTCCCCCACCTTCCTGCTGCTGTCCTGTTCCAGGTGAGATCAGCAGCTCTGAACTCCTGCACACCGGGCTGACGGGAAAGCAGAAAAGCTTTCCTGGGGTTTTTGGCTCACGACCTCTAACTTTTTGGGATGATGCCAAAGCACAGCTCTTACTGTGCTTGTTGGCTCAGCAGCCCTAACAGACTGAACTAAAGCACAGGCCTCTAAAGGACAATTACTCATTTATGCACAATGAGCATACAACCTTATAACAACCAGGACAACTATAGCACTTCAAGGTCAGACACCACTTCTGGATAAACACAAAGTGAATACCACAGAGTGCATGTCATTTAAATGTTCTTGAGCAAGTCAACACAAAGCACGTGCTTGCACTGAAAAGGAAACCTTACCCCCATTTGACATAACACAGTGAATATGGCTCCATTGTGCTCTATTTCTGAATGGAATTTGTTACATCAAAAGGGAGAAATCTTCACTACCATACGGAGTTCTCCAAGAGACACTCTTGTTCAGAGAACCAAGTTCATCCACTGATAGACAGCAGGACAGCTCCTCAAAACCCCTCCGAAAAAGTAGCACAATAAATAAGGAGCACTTGGATCCAAAATTTAAGCAGTAATATAAAATATTAACTCCAGCCAGGGTACGCAGCCTTTGCCAAAGATTGATTGGCGTTAGGTGATTTTGGCAGCATTCCATTGAAATCTTTGTATGGAAACACGGGTGACTGAAAATTAAGTTTAAAAAATTTCTACTGTCAAGCCCTTGTGCAACAGAAGTAGTCAGCCAGGTAGCCAGGTAGCTCTTATTCTAAAAGCAAGGAGGTATATTTAAAAGCAGCTTTAAAAATTCATATAAAAGAAATTTTAATATAGAAGATACCATAAAACCTCACTTGACTAAGCTTGTTCTAAAAAGAAAAACCAAAGAAGGGAAAAGTCTGTGGACATGGGAAACAAAGAAAAGATGCATAGCTCTGACATTTCAGTTAATTTCTGTATTTGTTATTCATTAAGACTTTTGTCTACTTTTATCTACTGATAAAAGGCTTTAATCTCTACACTTCAGTTCCAAATCTCTGTGAATGACAATTTAAGGCATTTTATTTACCCTGTATTTTAAAAAATGTGGTAATTAAAATAATCTGTTTTACACTTATTAAAAATAAATTATTGCATATTTTAATGTTTTTTCCTCCCTGTAACTTTTTCTTAATTAGTTATTTAAACTGCGTTGAAAATCCCAAGCCAATACATTTCAATATTCATTTTTCTATTTTAATCTTTCAAACAAGAAGAAAAGTTTTCCTTTTTAAGCTGAAAATTCAATTTAAAAAGCAGATTAAATACTCTTTGGTGTTATTTTACATCGTTCACAGAGAGCTATTTTATTTAATATTTATTAATGACGACATTCTTGCATGTACACTTTATCTTACATCTATTAGCATCTTTCATCTGAAAGGACCTTGAAGAGCTGTAACAAACAGAGGCTTTTGTACTTACAGCAGGGGACTGATACAGTACTCAATCCCAAACCTCTCCGGAACAGATCCTTCAGCTGTTTAAAAGTCCACAGCAATGCTACGAAAAGCAACAGTTGAACACCTTAGTGAACATAAGCAGAATTTAGTGCAATGTAGTACCATTCCCTCTTGCTCGCAATCCATCTGACATTAAAATTCATAAAGTAAACAAATCAACTGTCAAGGCCAACTGGCAAAGTATAATACTTCTGTTGAACTCAGATATCAGGCCTTGTATCCCTAAATAACGGATTAGGAAACTGCATATTCCTAAATTAGAAGATGCTACATATATTTTACATAATTTAGTAGCACATGCCTTCGGTTATATTGCTGTTTTACTCCCTGAAGAGCACTGTCACAGAGCCTAGCATTGGAATACTTCAGTATTAGTGAAGAGTTACCAAAAGTATTGCCAAAACCTGACTGCCGTATCAGACAAGTTCCTTAGCAGATGTAAGCAGGTTCTAGGTGTATGCCTACCAGAGGCTTTGAGTCCAGCAAAGTGCTACAGGGTCTGATGCGTTCTCTATTCATGCCTGTCAGAGCATGATTACAACTGGACAAACTCCATATGACTGGAAAAATTCAAATTAATACTTGCAAAGCACTCATGAAGTTCTTGAGGATTTTTGGGTTGGGTAGGATTTTAAGGCTCTTTCTGCACTTTATATAAAAGATTAATGCAAAATAAATGTTTTCCTAGCATCCACATACAAATGTATGTAATTATAATTAAATTTAAAGCCCAGACTTTGTGAAAACAAAGCTTCAGTGGAAGATAGAGGCATAATTTCAGCTCAGTTGGAACTGAAGCAATCGTTACACTGAGCAGAATGTTAAGAAGAATGAACTCGGAAAGAGCTTAAGGGGTTCATCTACACTTCAAAAAATGAAATAATTTTGCTCTTTTGTTTTTCCACCATGACAGAGCATAAAACTAACTTCTCCACAAGTTAAATACATGCTGTACTGTGTTTGGCTGGGATGGAGATAATTTTCTTAGGACTATAGGCATGAATGTTCATTGTAGCATGTGTTTTCTATAACATTCACAAAATACATTTTTTCCATAATTTCTGGTTTTCTCTCTAGTGTGTTATTAGAAGAACCACTGTGTCATTTTGTTCCTACAGTATCTGTGGTGACTGAAATATCTCTAGTTTGGCCAAATTTGGAGGTTTGTATAGCTGCTGTTGTTTGGGGGATTTTTTGTTTTATTGTTTGATTTCGGTTTGTTTCTGTTCTTTTGCCCCTTCACCTATTGCACTATTTTTGCTAGTACATTCACATAGAAAGGAAGAAAGTAAAATATGAAAGCACTGCCTTGGCCTAGGGTATTTTGCTTTTACCAGCAGTATTTTTATTGCCTGAACTGTCTAGTGTTTCCCTAATAAATATTGTCTTGCTCTTTCATGTTAATCACCATATAGTGGGTAGTGTACACTACTTTCTCTTCAGTTGGCTTAATATCTTCAGTGTTTACTGGTACAGTATCCTTCCATGTAGAACCCATTTTAATTCAGAACAGTATGCCACAACTAAAGATGAAGGCTTTATATAATTGGTGAGAATGACACTTTGGCAATATATGAACTCAAAGTTTTAAGAACATCAAGTCCAATTCACTAACACAGAGCTACCAAAGCAACCATTAAACCACGTCTCCAGGGATGCTGACTAGTGTCTGAAAGAAGCAAGTTTTTAAAGTTCACTTTAGAAAGGAAAAAACAGAGAGAATCCAGTACATACATGTGCTAAATGAATGTATCTACAGCAATGCAAACTCCGTATCAGTCTGATATTCTATATTTCAACAGGAAAATTGGATCTACAGCTATGAATTCCTCATTTAGAATGAAGAGGACTCTAGTCTAACCTCCCAGAAACGAACTGCTATCACCTACCATATCCTGATTAACTAATAACAGCAATCCTCTTCACTCATGCTTTGAGCACACAGAATAAATATCATTCCTGATTTCCAGGGCTGAGGATTAAAGGACATAGCAAAAGGACCCTCTTTTTGCCCAACTTGGAACGCAACATTTCCATAAGATTTGCCAAAAGTACACATTACACTAAAATGGCACAGAAAAAGAAATAATCCGTTTATAAGTTTATTATACGGCTCAATAATCAATGTTTTCTCAGTCATTGGACTTATTTCCATTATAAAGTGCACCAGACTCTTCTCCATTCCTAGAAGTTTTCTTTCTGTGTAGTTAAAGTGTGATGGTCAAGCCATAGGGATGACAGAGCATATTATAGCCACAAAAGATATTCTTAAAGTCAAACAACATACACAAACTTAAGGTTATTTTACTTTATATGTTCAATATAAAGCAATTATTCCTGTCTTTAACTCCAAAAAAATCCTCAATAATTTTGCCAATTTCTATCTAATGCCGAAGATCCGGATTTTAAAGTTTTAATATCTGCACTGTGACCAACTGTTCACTCCCATAATTCTGCACATTGACAATCCTAGAGGAGAGCAGAGATCTGCAGATTCCATTGCTAAATCAAAGCCAAATATATCAACTGTCATCATAATGTCTTTATTCATGAAAAGTGGGAGCACATATGTGACCATAGATATTCTATACACTGCATGCAAATTCTATAGGAATTACACGGTTAAAGAGCAGAGCTGGGAAAGCTTTACACTAAGGCTACATCCCTGTGGAAAGACTGCATGAAAAGACCTTTTATTTTTTATACAAAAATTTAATTTATCTTTATTTAGTCACAGTTTTCATGTAGCACTCAGCCTAGGGATGTCTGCAGGAGAAAAAAGACAATATCTTACTAAATCCCTTTTAGGATCATTAAATTTAGATCACAAAACTCTCACAGGCATGCAATTCCAAACATGTCACAGAAACAAAAGGAACAACAACAAAAAATGACAAGCATCTCTTACATTATTTTCCTTTTATACAATGATGTTTAAGGTAGCAAAGTGTTAATGAATTCCGTACAATGTATCATGCATTGTGTTAGAACTTTTATATTGTTGAAAAATTGTCATATTTGGCTAGGCAGCTGCATGGAGAAAAAAGCTCTGACAATATCTAATTGAGTCTATTTTTACTGTCTTTCAGATAACATTGTTAAAATTATGTACTGTACATTTCTTATTTTTAGTTTCATACTCCCCCCTCCCTCTCCACAGCCCTTCTCTGCAGCAATATTTTACTACTGCTGATATAAATCCAGGTCATTTTCACAAAAGAAGAGTCCTATTCTATAATATTGAAATGGAGCTATAGGCTGTTATGTAAATCACTATTAATGACAGAGTACTCAGGACGTGTGCCTCTTAAAATCTGCTCCTTCTTTAGGACACTGGCTGGGACATAAAAGCTTCAAGTTCCCTTTACTACTTTATCATATGCTTCCTAGGCAGTTTGAGATAGGTCTTTCATATCTGGCTTTCTCCTTTCTGCAAAATGGGATTAGCAGAATATTTTCTTTTTTTTTGTTTTGTTTTTTCTGCCCTTTTAAACAAATAATACTTCAATGGGGAAGGAAAAAAAAAAAAAAGCCTTTTCCGTGTATATATTAAGTATAACTGCTCCACCAAAATTTCTTGTATTGTCAAGGGATACTTGTAGGGCTTTCACCACGACAACTTTAGATCTCTCATCCTGCTGATTTCACAGGATATTCTGAGTTAGAAGGGACCCACAAGGACCATCAAGCCCAACTCTTAAGAGAACGGCCCATAAGGGAGTAGAACCCTCAACCATGGCATTGTCAGAGCCATGCTCTAACCAGCTACCCAATCAGCGTATTCTCAGCCTTTTCACTTGTGATCTTCCATGAGCTTCCCAAGCACCCACAGGCATGGAGGAAAATCAGGTAGGTAGATTAGTCACACAGACAGAACAATTTTCTCCAAGAACGGAGCAGGCACGTGTTTGGATCACCACACGGAAATACATTTATTTAAAATTGCTATTACTTAGGATTAATCACTTAAAAGACGGTCACAATTTAAACCTTCACAACAATACTACCTCATCCCCAAAAATGTTGTTTAAATATTATTTTATACCCAGGAGCTCACACCTTTCTGGGAACGAGATCCTTAATGCAAGTTTCAACCAGTCATGATCCAAGAGAACATTTTCCTGTTTGTACACTGGGGACACTCAATAGCTGGGCTTCACTATGCTTTGAAGGAAAACATTTTATTGAGAAGCACCAGAATTATTTCAAAGACAAGGTGCAGTGGAAGACAGCAAGTAAACAGGATTTTCAAGTCTGAGAAATAGACCACCTCTCAAAAATTACACAGTTTGCTTACTTTGAGTTTCTGTAGTTTCTTTGGTTAGCTTCTGTTAGCACAACCAAGACTTCTTCCCCAAAAAGTAGAGGAAAATTTTCTCCTCTTGACCTTTGATAAATATACCTGTGGGTAAATTGAAACATTGAGCAAGAAGTCAAAATTACAGAAACTAAAACTCATGCATTTAATAGAAAAACTAATTTTTCTTTCTTTTACTTTTTTCCTCCCAACAATAATTGAGTCTAGAATGAAAAACAAGATACCATTTTGCAGAAAAATGATCAAGTAAAATACAAGTTCTCTATACCTCTCCCTTGTCCCCAAACCTTCAATTCCATGTCTTTAAAAACTTATTTTATTGTTTTTCTGCATGTCACCCCACATTCTCATCATAGAAACCTTATACTGAAACATTGTTCACAGTGATTCAAACTTGTGCAAGATTTAGGTGCCCATGGGGGCACTGATTATTAGGGACATAAGAGTTTTAAAAAAAGGAATAAAAATTGAACTTGGAAAGCATGGCAGTCTCTGAGAAGAATAGCTGGGGTCTAATGAGGAGCTGTACCTGTGAAACCTAACAGCCAGAACAGAATTAGCCATTCAGGATGACTTACTCAAAACAGTTCTTATGGCAGGTTTAACAGCAGAAGTGCTCCAAACCAATATAAAGTGCAGCTGTAGATACAAGTAACAAATGCATGAGTTAGTAGATCTGCTCCTCTGTTACAGATGCCCAGAGGCTATGGTCAGACATCCAGGATATGAAAATGGATACACTATGTAATCAAGACCATAATGCCCACGGCATTCACTTCCATTTAGCCTGCAGGCTTCTGAAAGTACAGGGAAAAGTCTAGTTGATTATGGGAACTGGCATTATATATGTATTGCCAAAGAGAGCAAAATTCTCTAATACATTAACATCACTTTTCATTTTTCATGAGTTTCCTGATTTACAGCGTATAACACACTGGTTAGAACAGACGGATTTAGGAATCGATTGGGTTTTGCATAAACTCTTTTGTTATTTAAAAACACTGTATAATTTTCTTGTATGGGTCTACACAAAGACTTGAAATGTCACCAACTTTGTAGGCTGAACTATTATAACCTTAATAAAGATTCTGCCCATGTATTTCTGCCAGTTCCCGGAAGAGGTGAGGACTGGGTCTCACATGAGGTTTTTCAAAAAACACCTAATTAAATCTGTTTGACTAGTACCATTTACTATCTAATGTTACTATGTGACTGTGTGTAAAATAGCAACTGCTAATGACAAAATTCTAGAAATACTTAGTAAAGGAAATTTCCACTTTCTGTGTGCAAGACAGGTTGCAGCCTAATAATGATTGCTATGGTATTTATTATTAATAGTATATTTTTGGAAATAAATGGTTGTGCTGAGGGGTTTTTGTGCAATACTCAGTCTGACCCTTAACTGTCCATTGTTCATACTCAAGATTATGGTTTAACCTGGAAAAATAAGTATAATATTATGGTCATTCTCGGTTCAGTTCCAAGTATACACAGAAGAACCACATGCAAATACCGCTTGCAGAAACACAGAACCCAGGGGTTCTAGCTGGACTATCAATTCCTGGACTCATAGATATATACTTCATATAAGGCCTTCCAGAAGCTATTAAACCTCCCTTTTGGAAGTAGTAACTTTGATCCATAGGGCACTCGCTGCTCTGATAGTTTTGCTTCTGATTTTCAACCTGAATGTACTCATGGCCAACTCATACCATTTGTTTCTCAGTGTTCAGTGTTCTTGCATTTCACTTCCACTGTATAATGCGTCTCATCTGCTGTTCAATTTTTCTCCCACTCTCCTTTCCTTCCTGTTTCCCTGCTGTCCTTGAGAGTTTCTTGGGTAAATTACTGTTTGCAAGGACCTACTTGACAACAAATTATTCATTTCCATTTTGCACAATTATGCAAGTAATTTATTTGAGCATCCTGTTGAATGTGTGTACATATAACACACACAATTGTTACTAGTAACTGAATTATCAAACAGCTCAACATGATACAAGCCAAAACACAGACTTTATTCTTGTGTCAGTAAGAACACTTACACTCACTGAGGCAGGAAAATATTTTTTGGTCTTAGCTCTGTTTAATAGCAAATCCATTTGCAGAGTGATTCTGCAGGATGTTTTCTACTGCAGTGGAGACACAGAAGCTAGACTTCTCTGAAATCTCTCTGCTTCTGGCAATTGTCAAAGAAAATACACTGAACTGAAAACACCGCTCATTTGCCCCAGCATGCATCATGCAAGCAGCTCATACTTATGAATTGCAATGCTAGACCAATCCTCAGGTTTGTGAATAAATTCCTGCCCTAAGTGCCAGTCTCACACCATCCTTCATTTTGAGAACTACTCTTAAGAAAATCAGCAAAGATAGACTATCCATTCTTCTCTCTCAACTAAGTGCTGAAAAATCGTTACAAGGAAACAAGGACATCCATAAAGTGGCAAAGTTTCAAAGAAATATATATAACAGGATATAACCATATCTCTATTGTGTTCCCTGTTTATAATCCAGAAAATTAACTGGTAGGACATGAAAAATGTACTAGAAAGCAAACTCAGCTTTAAAACATAAGAAACAATGCTCAACATCATAACCCAATGTACAATCCATCTTGAAAATATGGAAAAATTAAGGCTTGTGCATGGTTTGAGGCTTTATCAAGTTCACATCCTTAATATTTAAAATTATGCAATTGCTTCAAGGCCTCCCTCTATCTTTTTTAGAAAGTCTAATACAAAACCTTTATTAAAGAGATGCAAGCTTGACTGTGGAGCCAAATAATTTCCTCATATCCCATTTAAAAAAGCTCTTATTTTACAGGTCAGCTCTGCTTGCCATATATGCCTATTTTGAAGAGAGCTATAATTCATGGTAGTTAGACTAGTGGATGAGATGCAATAGAAGAAAGAGATGATCCTGGTAACTTGGGAGAAATGAGTTCATCTGGCAGTTCCATCTGAATAATAAAACATATATTTTGCATTTTGAGACTGACTTCATTTCTCTTTGCCTTTACATTTCATAGACTATTATAGACAAGTTGCTTTTTTCTTTTTTGTTCTTCCCTCTGTTTACCTTCCTCTTTTCCCATTTACAACTCTTAACATTGTAAGCTGTGTATTGCCCACCTTCTTCCTTGACACATCAAGTCGTCAACCTCATTTCCTCTACTGTTCTGTCTTTAGAGCAATTCCCACATGAGCGAGCTCCTCTTCCAGGAACATCTAATTCCTATTATGTCCTGAAGGGCTTTCAGCCTGATAAACACCTTTTATAACACACAGATGACACATGGCAAAAGATACCTCTCTGGTTTGCACACTGATACCCTCCACTCCAGGTCTCTGAATATCCCACTTTGAGATGTTCTATGCATCGAGAAGGCATCAGCAAGCCCGTTGCTCCTGCAAGCGAGATCCTTCTCTACCAGGAGGGAGGGTAAGTACGTCACTGCTGCTTTGATTCACCACAGATGTTCCAGACATGAGGCCAGAACACACTCCAGTTGTCTTCTTTAACCAAAGATGTTACAGCCCGTAAAAGGGCTGTAAAAACCACCGTACTTAGTAGGAGTTATGGCAACTGTTTATTAAAACCTAGGACTTTTCCATGTAGGATAGCCCAAGAAAAGGAAAAAAAAACACCTAATCATTGATCCCCAAATTCTGTTCCCACTAAAGGGAGAACAGGCTTAGGTCATGTTGTTTGGTGTCCCCAAAGATCATTGACCAAATGCAGGTTATGATTGTTTTACCATTCACTCTTCTTGTATCACCTTTTCTCACTAGGAGATACTCCATGTAAAAAAATAAAGAAAAAAATCTACGCTCTCTCTCTGTGTCTGTATCAGACAGGGTGGGTTTTGTCCTTTTGTGCTGCTTGAAAACTGAGCAGAGGAGCACAGAATCTTCAAGCCAGAAGGATTGGAAGCCATAGCATTGAAAAAGTAAAAAGAAAAAAAAAAATTCAAAAAAATGAGGAAAACTGGCAACAAAGGAAATATTTTTAAAAGCATTCCCTCAGCAACTCAGAATCGACCTGAAGTGTGTTCCTCTTGTGTTTGCCTTTCACAGCCATTAGAGCAAGAAAGCTTTATTTGCACTCATGCTCTTTTGAAGGGGTGGGAGAATGCAGATTGTGGCCTCGTTGTCTGTGCACAACCCAGCTCCTAGGGAAGCCAGGCAAAGTTCAGTGACCTTGCACAGAAATAAACCCCTGTGCAGGGGCTGGGCGAAAGACATATCCTCGTTAAAAAGTATTAAAAATGTCAGTAGCAGCACAAGTGCCACACACCAAATTGCTCCTTCATATATCAGCAAAGGTGTTTTACTGCAAAACTGGTCAGAAAGTTCAGGCAGCTCTGTCTCTAATTCCTTTTTCTCCATTCTCAGAGAATGAGGCTTAGAGAGACCACTGCACTTTGCACCGTGGAGTACAATCATCTTCCCCTCAGGTCCTCTCTCCTCTACTCATTCAGTTATTCAGCACTAGAAACCGGAAACTACAGGCTACCTCCATAGCAATGGGTTTGTGAAGGAATGAGAGCTATCATTTAGCCTCATCTGATACGTGGGAATTTGCAGAGATCAGAGCTGAACTTTCTCAGGTAAGAAAGAAAGAGGAAAAGGCAGCTGAAACTTACTTTACATCACTTATTGGTGTATATCTGGTAAAACAAACAAAAAGTTACAACATGGAAACGCACATCTGCCCAAAGGAAAATAAGGGAATAACCATGTGTTTAACCTTTAAACAAAGCTAGCTAAAATTGTTCCATCAAGTCTACAGCCGTTCACTGAACCAAAGAAAGTTATTTATCCAAATGGTCTCCTGCAAACTTCACATTTTCTGGGTAATCTGGAACGACTGCCAAAATATTATTTATTTACTTCCTAACATAGAAGCTATTTCAATGGACCTTCCACAAGTAAAGTTAAAACCAAGCAAGCAACTCTGTCACAGAGCAGGCAAGTTCTCCACTGCTGGAATGCAAGAACCCAAATTTCTTTGGCATATCTCCTACACATTGAGACAAAACAGTATAGGAAGAAATAGCTGTTTGACCTCTCTTTCTACTGACAATAAGCACAACAAACATTCAGGATGTGTCTCTGGAGTGAGAAAAGCAGACAAATTCATAATTTATTTAATGTCATCAGAGGCTGGAAGCATTCTGTGACTTAGAAAGTCCCCTACAAACTCAGACTTTTGTGAAGAGATTATTTTATCACCATGGAAAGAAATGCATTTAAGAGATCTCTTGCCCTGAGACTTAGGAAAAGTGTCAGATTGCAACCATCTTCAGGAAGCTGGAATTAAAGGGAACTTATGGTTTTAGAAGAGACTCAGAAGTTCAGTTTCTCAGAATCAATTTCACTACTTGAAGACTTTATTTTTTTTTTTTAGAAGTAAAAGAGCACATAGACTTCAATTTTAAAAAATAAAAAGATATTTCTCTAACTAGTAGTCCAAGACTCCGTGGTAGGAATATTTGACAGCACGCTCTCTCATTTTTGCTCTGCCAAGATTTTTATACCATGCACACCAGACAGCTTCACCCTTACAGCTGCCATCCTTTTTCAGTAATCAATACTGACCCATTTTCAGCCAATATGGGAAATTCTTTCCTGGTCTCAAACAGGTATCATGGTAGTCTCTATGATATAGTGTGTAACATCTATGTATTCTCCTGTATAATTCATCACCTAGAAAAAAGTCAAGTCTTTTATAACAATTCTGAATATGCTGCATAGATCCTATTCAAACTATTATTTGATACTTTTCTTTAAGGCTGTTCCCTGTTCTAGCCTAAGAAACTTTAATACATGGCAATGAAAAATAAAAAGTAATTTTAAACAGATCAAATTCCAGTTTTGCATCTACTCACAAAGCAGGTTAATTTTACTGAAAAAAGTCATCATTAAAATTCCATGGGATCTTTATCTTTATGGAACTTCAGAAACTGTGCTATTTTTCAGCAGAGCCAGTGTTAAGTTTAGCCTGTGTTATCAGCTCTAAGAAAACAAATCAAAGACCAGTTAAATAAACCTGAGATTGAGCTTTCTTTTGGACAAGTCGTGACTGTGCAGAAAAATCTTTTTAATGCTCTGGTGCTACCACCATAATTAAATATCACAGATATTCACTCAGAAATATGGCAACACAAGTGTAATTTTCACCACGTCAGAAATACAATATTGTACTTCCTACTCATCTTCTGGCTACAGCATGACCACAAAGAAAAAGAGAAGAAAAAGGAAAAAAAAAAAACTGTTGGAACTATCTCCTTGGAAAAAAAAAAGATGGAATTTCATGTCTCGGCACTATTTATGCATGCTATGATTCTTTATGCACAGACTCTATAACATGAAAAAGCCTACATCAAATATGACCGTCTTCTGAAGATTCTGTGTGGGTTTCAAAAAAATCACTTTGCACATTCCAGTGCTAGTAGGTACCCACACTGAGTTATGAATAACTCCTAACATGTCTCAAAGCCAGCAAGCCTCTGGCACTACTTCAGGATATTCCTGGCAAGAGAGTTTTCCTACAACTGTCATATTAGACTCAGGTAGCATTTTGGAAAAAAGACATTCTACATACCGAGCAATCTTTTTTTAAGAGGGAGTCACCCAAAACACTCTTTTTTTTAAATACAGATATGCAATCAGGTTTTTGATCCTGGATTCCTCAGAAAACAAAGCCAATGCAATTGTATTTGTTTATCTGTTTTTCAGCAAATCTTCCCACATCAGCACATTTGCAAGCAGAACTGCTATCAAAGATACGTTGAGTGAAAACAGGCTGTCAATAGAAGGAAAAGCTCCAAGCAGGGCTTGTGGACTTTTTAGTCCCTAGAAAGGTTTAAACTGGAAAGACCAAAATAACTTCCTCCTTTTGAAAAAACAAGATTATAACCCTATGGTTAGGGCAGGAGATTCTTCCAAGTAATGGGAAAATGTCTGATTTTACCATCAAGCATCATTATATATAGCTCCACTGAAAATCAGCTTGCAATTGCTCTTCTGCTCCCGGAATTATTTGCTTTTACCTTTCATGTTGTTCCTAGTGTCAACGTAGCTGAGCAACGTTAGAGCTCTGAGATCAGAAATAGTCCGTTCTGGTTGTACTGTTGCATGTCTGTATACTTTCAAAGCTGCTTCATCAGTTCTTTGCTCCCATTTGGAAAAAGAATTTGCATTAGAGCCACCAACAAGCAAGCTGAACAGACAGGTTCTATGCATCGATCTCATTCATTACACAGACTTCTTGGAAAAAGCCCCTATCTTTTAGTTCCTTCATGCATAAGCATTTTCTGAAGAATTATTTTTAGATAACATTGTTCAGTGACACTACAAGTGGTCAATGCTCTCAGGCACTTGTGATTCTTGAGTCCTGTGCAGGGCCAGAAGTAGGACCTGATGATCTTGATAGATCTCATCGAACTCAACATATTGTATGATTCAATAAACCCTTTTTTTCTCAAGGTGGTAAAACCAGTATAACTTAATCTGCAAAAAAGGCCCAGCCCCAGTCTATTGGAGCATAGAGGAGGAAGAACCTGGAGCTTTAGATCAGTCTTAAATCTCACTCAGAACTCTGAAAATACTTCTATATTGGCACTGTGTTTCCATTTGTCAGATAAATGATAAAAACTCTCCATTTTCTTGGTGCTTTCAGCTGATGGTAGGCAGATTTTACATGGCTTTCTTCATCCAATTCTTACTTTAAAAAAATATATATATCAAGGATTGAATGGGAGCATTAGCCTCCACACATTCTGTACTTTATGTTATTTACTACTAGATAGCTCTAGAATATTTGCAGCTGGCTGTACTGTGTTTTGTACAATGTAGCTCTTTATCATGTTTTTTATCAAAGAGCTGTGGTTTAGCTCAGAATGAGACAGTGCTGCATTTAAACTGTAATATGGCTCAGGTTACCAGATTGCATTTTTGATGATTTGGTATTAAAGTGCTGAACACAAATTAAAAAATCAACATTTAAGAAATGTGAGTGAGAAAAGCTCTAAATAGAGATTGAATAAAATATAACATTATGGAGATTTTGCCTTACTTTCTCTATTAAAACAAGCAGATTGAATCAATACAAGTGAATCTCCCTATTATTTTCTTTCTGAAGCAAATCTTATACTAAACTTTCACTAGCAGAAAGTCAGGGGTGTAAGGACACGGGATTTACAACCAACACAGCTGTGTTGGCAAAAGGCCCCAGCATAGATGTGGTTTTACCAGCAAAATTGTACTTCTGCCAGCACAGCTAATTTCCCTCTTGGGAGTTAGTTTTGCCAGTACAGCTGTGTCCAGACTAGGGATCACTGGTCTTATAGACTTGTACAGCTCTGTCATCACTAACTTTCAAGGCTAGGCACACTTTCAATTTCGTGACAGTGGTTCATCAATACCTGAGCATTTTGATCTCTCCGATGATACAATCATGGCCATCTAACAAGAAAAAAAAAAAAAACAAAAAACAAAACAAATGCTTACCTGGCTTCGCCAGCATTGCTTCCAGTCACCTGAAGCCCACTCTTTTTCTTCCCTTTCTTTCTTTCTTGTCCTGACTGCTTGCTGTAGGAGTACCAGAAAACACTAAACTAAAATTAAAAGTAATATTGAATTGTCCTTCTACCTCCCTCCTCTCTAGCAACCATAAGCACATCACTCTCTCCCCATTCTTGTTACTCTCCATGAAGCCTTTGTTCTTCTGGGATCAGCTCTGTTTTGCAGCTGATACCTATGCTAATAATTGCTATGCTAATAATTGCTATCAGCTGCAGTTCCATCACCTAGTTATGGTCTTTGCACAGGTGCCTATTTCTCATCCTAAAGGACTTCTACAGCATGCCATTTCTGATTTGCTGCTGGAGCTGTGCTTGAAAATGTTAATCTACTACCACCAACACCCCACTATCAGCTTTTCTGCCTTCTCGAGCATTATTACCTCCAGTCTGTGGTTCTCTTTCCAACTGGGATCTCTTTCTGTGGGAAACAATTTCTGCTGCTGCACCAGATAACAGGCAGGACTGCTCCCCCTGCACATTTAAGATCGTTTTCTGCTCTAGATAGAGTGCAACTTTTGTAGTGAGATGATGAAAATACAATTGCCCCCCCATGCCTCTTCATCGGTAAAAAATCTAAAGATACTGCTCCACATCAATGTCTGCAGAACAGCGTTTTGATTTCTTAATAACTCCTCTGTCCTTAACCTTCAGTGAAAAAGAAACCCACCATGGTACTATTTCCGCTGGAAATTAAAAAGACAAATCATAACATACAGGATTAATTTACATCAAAATAAGTCAAAAGAATGGGAATATTCTATTTTCTACCACTGCTAAGAGCGTACTTCAGAGAAAATGGGAAACAGTCTTAGCATACTCCACTGAAAATAGGAAACCATTTTAAACAGAGAAGATTTCATCATTTCAAGCATTTTGGCAGCAGGAAAACAATGGCACTGTGAAAAATATTGATATTTTCCCTTGAAAGTTTGTTTTTAATTTTTCTTTATATAGCTGATTTAAACCAGAAAAGACATTACCTTTTAAAAGACTGTTGTGTTCTTTCTTGTGATTTAAACTGACCCATCTAAATCTCTCATTTAAGTTGAAATTTTAATGATTAGAGCACTGTGAAATTATAATTCCCAGCATTATTTCTGGATGTCGGCTTTTGGGCTCAATGTCATATAAAAACACGAAGGTAGCAATTCCATTCAAACAATGCACTTCATTCTGTGTTAGCCAGCATCAAGAACAGCATTGCCAGCATTTCCAAAAAGGCTCTGTACCTGGCAGCTTTGGAAGTAGTCTGCAAATATGCACAAGAGGTTGCTTTATTAAAGCTTCTCAGCAACAGCAAATTAATGCTTTGATTGCTGATGTCCTCGAATGGATGCAACAAGTTGCATTGAGAAAGAATAAAATTCTTGTGTAAGATTTGAAAAATACATTACATGTCTCAACTAACTGATAAATGGCAACTCAGAAAAAGACTTTTTTTCCCTCCTATCTCAGGCACAACATTGTAGGTAACATACAAAAGGCATTCCTTAAGAGAGAAAATTAAACCCAAGAAATGTCCCATCAGAAAATACAGACTTCGGTTCTGATGCACAGCATCTTGTATCTTTTTCGTAGATACAGAGTATCCGTACTCTGTACAGAGATGAAGGAACAGTGCTTGTCTTGACCATGCCATCTTTATCATCATGACTATGATAATCTCCCAGGAGATAAGCAATGTGCTCACAACTAGATGTGAACTGGCAGGACTGCAAGCCCTTCAGTAAAGCTATGCTTATCCTGAAAGGCAGCTGAATGGATGTACCATTTTGCAATGGGAATCCCTGATGGATGAGAGCCTCTACCCATCTTCTTGGACCTTATATATTAAAGCTGCAGGATCTTAGAAAATACTTTTCCACAGGCTTAGGGTTTAGCATCTCCCTGAACAGATTAGAATTATTTAAAAGATATCTTTTTGAGGAAACTGACTTTCCTTAGTCGTTATTCAGAGGTATAATTTAGGGTTATGGATTCTGCCACGAAGCTCTGTTTCCTATAAATTGGTTGTTGAAATGGAATTTCACAACTTATAATCTTTACTGGTCTTTCCGGCGATTGTATTGTTTGATTTTTTATATAGTCATATACTACATCTGTCTGTCCCAAATTGCTGAAAAACAATCTTGACATCAACTCTGTCATTCTGCAGCATTTTGTTAGAGAAGATCCACAGTTATATAATATCCAAAAACCCCTAATAAACAAGCATGATGCTAAATACACCAATAGCCATTGGTTATCAATGAGGCTCACAGTGGTTTTAGCTTTTAGGGCAAGCACATAAGACTGCCACACTGTACAGGTGAATCTGGCCTTTTATACGTAAATCTATTTCCCTCTACTGTTTTGTGGGATTTTCCTGAGTACATGTAAAATGGAGTTTTAAAAAAGCCAGTTTTCCTGTTTAAATGATTTATTTTAATTATATTTTAAATAATAACAAGTGGTGATTATGTAGCCATGAAGACCTAAAAACCAAGAGAAGCAGTCTATATAATCTACTATGTGCTATGTGTATCCTGTCCTCCATACCTTCAAGTTCTTACAGTCAAATATAATGCCGTGTTTCCTTTAGTTCCAAAAAAATGGTAGTACTTGCATAAACACAGAGAATCAAAGAGGTTACACTTGAAAACCCTCCACCCAGAGTTCTCCAAACTGCTGGCCTGGGTTGAGTTGGGAACAGCTTGGTTTTATCACACTTTCTTTTCTCCAGATGTAATGAAGTTGCAAAAGTGCTACTAACTAAGAATTATTGAGAGTTTTAAATGCCTTGAATTATGCATTGCTGAAACACTTTGAGACAGAGGAAATGCTACAGATGCTACTTTTTTGTGGTTGGTTTGTTTGTTTGTTTTAAAGGGAACTAATTTTCATTTCTGTTAAATGTAAAGAACTTAAGGCATTGAATTGTGATTTCTTAGAAATTTCATTCTAAATTAAAGATTCTGCATGCCCAGAGAAGATATTCTTCCTTTTCAGGGGGCATTTTTTTGTATGAAATAAAAAGGTGAATTCTTGCCTCAAGTCTAAAGCAAAACTTCAATGTAACCAGTGAGATTGCAATAACCACATCACCTCAGGTTTGTTGGCCGTGTAAAAACACACATTTGATTACATACATGAGCCAGGTAAGGACAGGACTGTGATTCAGACCAACAAATACCAACAGATTTTTGCTAAAACTAGGTCTTTTTATATGCATTTGGGAGAGATTCTCACACACACACACCCCAAATACCAATTGTACATTTGCTAAGCACCCTAACAGTGCAGGCTGCAGATTCAACTTCTCCTGAGCTTTGCATTTCTCAGCTATTGTCAATTTGCATCATAAGCATAAAATTATTTAATATACAAAGGCTTTAATGCTCTTTCAGCATCATATAACAACACGTTTATCTGAGTGCTAAATAAAAGCTTTCAGAACTTTAAAGTGACTTTATGAATTGTATGTACCATAAAATAAACATTAGAGTATAATAACATTCTGTAATTTGGAAAACAGCAGCAGAAACCAGTAGAAGACAAAAGAACAAATGCTTGAATAATCTGATGCGTGTCAGAAACATTAAATTAATTTATGCAATAATGTAAGCACAGTGATGTTAAGGTAATATGGAGGACATAAATTATACATTATTATTGTCAGTTCTAGCACTTATCTTAGTGGTGTGTCAAAATAAATCCTGATATGTTAATATTTATAGAAATGAACAACAAGTGTTACAGCTCAGGGATTCATCTGTGATATTTTTATATATAATTTGCATCCACAACATATGGGTGTCATTGTCTTTTCTGTAATTTGAGAGGTAAGCATCATGCAATTCATTTCTAATGCATTTTGCATTACCATGAAAGCACATAATGCTTCCTCCACTAACACTTTTCAAATAGATGGCCTGCAATGATTTAGAGATTGCACAAAACGACTCAGTAAATGAGTGACAATACACCTGCAAAATGTGCCGTTACAATAGTTCTACCAGTGAACAAGGTGCATAGTTTGCTAATGGCAGTGTCTCCATAGAGTAAATATATCCCAAAGTTCTTCAACCTCGTTCCACAAAAATCTGAAGGTCTGTATTTTATCCCCTTTTATCATTTCCATTTTCATCCAACAGAGCAGTTTCTGTATGAAGTTAACCAGACACAACTAGACTTGACTTTTAAAGCTGACAGGAGAAGTTTCCAGAAAAACAGTACAAGAGGAGATTCCCTCTGCAGGATTAAGTACACTCACAGTGGCTGCTACCTCAGAAGCAAGAGGTATACATTCTTCCCTCAGCAAGAGACCATAATTCCTCCCCTGAGTAAGGGTGGGTAGGGCTTTTGGTCCTGTGCCATGTCTTCTGGTTTCTGGGAACCATGCTTTGGACAAAAAGGTAGCTGTAGAGTTCACATGTTGCTGAGTCTACAAGTAAGGCTACTGTTTCTAATTATGCACAATCATTTACCTGTTCTCCAGAAAAGAAGTGTGAAAGTATTTATATTCCCTGATTCAGCAGTAAAAGACTTAGTCTGAGCCTTACATTTGTGTTCTGCTTGTGGAAGGACTACCATGTCAAAATGATTTGGCTAAGTCTGATAATCTCATACACAGCTGAAGTTTGTTCCCCTGAAGTTCATCTGTCAGGATTTTCAATGTGGAAATGTCTAAGTCCATATTTTTGTATTTTTATTAACACAGATACTTGTCTTTTAAGAAACTCAACAACTCTCCCCACCCAGTACCAAATGTAAGCTCCATCTTATCTTTGGAAAAACAGCTTCATGTTTTCCTTTTAGCTTTCCTACCAAGGTATTTCTAGGGTCTAATTACAAGCCTCTGAAAATCAACCTAAATATTCATTTTGATGCCACCATAGGCATTGAATCCAGAGAACAGAGAAACTTAAAGCATGAGCCATGGAAAACATTGACGATTGTAGACTGTGGCCTAACACACAGCCGAGCTCCACTTGGCACTGTGTGAACACACAAGAAGTTGCAAGAGAAAATATCGGGAAGTCTCAAAGAGCAGTTTCTGATCGACATACTCTAAAAGCAGCTTAACCCTTGAGAGAAAAGAAGGGGCTGCATAGCCACACATTGAGAGAATAAATTGCTGTGTAAGCCTATTGTCAGACATGACAACATAAACAAAAATTCCTACTTGATTTCATCTTTCAACAGGAGAAAAAAAACAAACTCAATGACTGCATTTTCACAGAATCCACATTACATTTCAAGAGAGTGAAAAATGACACAAAAAAGTACAATCTTTTTGGATATGAAAACCATAGCGGTACAAGCAGCACAATATATACACTGAAAGTATGTAAGTAAAACATATTATGCGAGTCTGATTTATCACTTGCCTTTGTTTATGACATTTTATGCTTCACAGAAGTATAGGGTTCTCTTCTGTCACTGAAATAAAACTCCTGTCATCACTGCAGTGAAATGAAATACTATAAAAGGCTGCTTGAAACTTCTGGGAACAGAGAGGAAATAGACTCAGGATAAATGTGAAAAAAGCTTCTAAGCATGAAACTTTACAATAGCATTCAGTCCCTATGAGATAGATCTTCAGCTACAATAAATGTTATCACTTCACTGCAATCAGTGGAGAAATAGCAATCAATATCAACTAAGGATTTGTCCCACTGACTTCAGAGAGCATACTTACAATGCACACATTTAAAGCAAATGTATAAACCTTTCCAACACTGGGGACTTCAATGTAAGCATACCAGATCCTGAAGTCCCGACTTAATATTTTAAACTAGTTTTATTCAGAAATCTTTCATTGGAATTAATCAGGACAAGCAATAAACAGAGTACTAAAAGGTTTTTTCAGACCAGGATATTACATAGGAGAGTCTTATATGTCAAAGCTCCTTAGCAGAATAAGGTGTTTGGTTTCATGTAAATTTGTACCCTGGAACTGAAATATTTTTTTATTTCTTTGCCTTAGAAAAGAAGGAGATTCTGTTTTATTATTTATTATAGCCTTCCTAATGTAAATGAAGCAGAGACTGAAAACAGGAGGAAAGTTGGAAGTAAACATGCATGGACAATATGGATTTTAACAGACTCAGTACCAACAGGGGAAAATATGAGTGATGGGGAAAAAGAATTATTTGTGAAACAGTGAATGTGTTTTGCAAACATTATGCATTTTTTAACCTTACAAAACAGAAATTCTGTCAAATATTTTATGGTATAATTTTTATATAATACATTTATATAATTTATATATTAACACATATAGTTCATAAATTAATGTAATATATAACTAATTTATATATAATATTTTAAAAACTGATTTTCCAGTCAGTTCTTAGACACACAACCTTATAGATTTAATCTTTATTTTCAGTAAAATTTTAGGGAAACCTAAGATAATGATAAAGCTCTTTAATGTGGACCCATCTTTCTTGAACACTTATGAGTCATTATAACAGTAATGGAAGTCTTAAGTACAAAAGCATATCATATATTCCCTCCACTTTCTTCCTCACTTAGTTTCATCCAGACTTCTATTTTACATATTTGCATGAATTGTGCAAAGTTACTGAAAAATTCCAACAGTGGGCATACAGAAAACCAGAGTAATTTTCACTTGCCAGCTGTAAGAGAGGGAGGAAAAGGTGTAACTTTATAGTGTGCTGATAAGGCTAAAGCTGCCTCTCTCAGACCTAAAGGACCCTTTACAAAATGATTACTACAGCACATATCATCTTGCTGCCCAGTGATGTTAGTCAGCCTGATCACTGTAGCTTGTTTCTTTGGTTTTCTTTGAGTTTAATATCACTGAACTGCAAAGTATTTTTGACTACTTTTTTTCCCCTCTGTAATGTCTCTAGTTTTATTTATCTCTCAGCATTGCATAGTAATGGATTCCTTGTTGCCTCTGGCTCTGTTCATCACACTCCTTCCCTACCTTGTCTTCCTTTTCCCCCTAAACTCCCTTTTTGTCACTTTCTCACATGTGTCCTTTCTTCTTGTCTATCAAACATAGTTTGCATCCTCAAGTGTACAACAGCACTCTTACCCAAAAGATAACAGGAAACTTCCTCAGCATTTAACCAGGAAACCAGCAGGGGCCCCCAGGCAATGCTTCTGCATGCAGAAAATCCTGAACTGGCATTGAGCCACTAAATCAATATATGCGGCATGGGCTTTTCTTGCCCATGGAACACAGAGTATGTTGGAATTCTAAATGTCCTGACGGGACAATCCTGGTGCACTATCATTCAGGGAACAACTCTGCAGGCAGTCAGCCAACCATGAGTTAGCACAGTCCTGATATGAACTTAAATTATACTAGTCACCAGGAAATGGCTACTGGATTTGGAACAGGCAAACATGCATAAACTGTCTGCTGCTTTTCCAGTTTCTAAAAGCAGTTACTTCTACCTCCTGGTGTACAGACATCACAGATGCGTTTTTTGGTTAAATACACTGCTTTATCCCTAGACAAATTCTGTTCTCTTTCTCTCTATGGCACAAACTGCCATGACTTTGTTATCAAATGCAGTTTCACTAAATCAGCTCTTACATCTCCTCAAGACCTCCTGATTGTGCTGAGCACCAGCCAGCTTGTCTAGACAAAAGAGGTTTAACACTACAATATCCCTGCTAAGGCAGAGAAGCCATATGCGGCTAGAGAGAAGGACCAGAAGCCGGAGAGAACCAAAAGAGATCCAACACCCAGCTACTACTCAAGCTCTCGTATATATAGATAGTACCTACTGTAATGCAAAATTTATATTTAGTGAGTTCTAAAGTGACATATTCCTCTGTGAAGGAGAGCAAAAATATGTTTTTCAAGTTCAGGATCTATTTATACTTTTCTACAACACTCACCGCTCTCCTCTATGCCTATGCCGAATCAAATAAACTTGCTATTTTACTTAATAATCTCATAGTTACTTTTCTTTCTTGATATCTCATAAACATGGCACAAACATGGAGCAGCCCTAATGACACTGGTAAACAAACAAACAGACAAACCACAGGGGCCCCCAAAACAAAACTAAAATTAAAACAGAAACACAAGTTCAGCGAGACAACTAGCACACCTAGTCATGTAGTTTGCACCTGTAGCTCCCTATCTTTCACAGGTATCAGGCTTTGGTAAGAAAGACACACACCAGGCTTTCTCAGGATGGGATTGGGTGGGAAGGGGGTGGTGACATAGCTTGTGGATGCTGAGAACAGCCAGGCAGAGCTGTGTATGTCAGCACCAGCTGTTCCCAGCAAAGAATGTGTGTTATCATGCTAAACAGGATGCATCTTTTCTGCATTAGGCTAGTAAAGCTTTGCAACTTTGTCAACCTTTTTAGCATTCAACAAATTCTTTTAAACATATGACTTCTAGTAAGTTAATCCATTCATTGTCTGGAACTGTGCAAAGTGACATAAAAGCACAATGAAGCCTAATTAAACTTGTTCTGTGAAAGCTAATTTGTCAAACCCAGAAGCATAGTTCATAGATAAATGCTAATATTTGAAAGTCAAATTAAAGTTGAAAAGGTTTGTAATAACAGTTAATTAACTCTTGTTTTGTTTTCCTCTCACAAACTTGAACCAGCTGAAATATTGCTCAGTTCATCTTTAACATTTTGGACCACAAAGATAAAATTCAAAGCTTTGAGATAAGCCTTTGATGTTGGTATTCTCTACAGATTATATATTATTTTAAGATCTCTTTGTTTAAAAATTCATTTTTATTATCCCTGCATGAAATGCATGGCAATTCCCCAAATAACTAACCATCAGGGCAATTAACATCTTCGATCGACACCATATTCCTGATAATTAATACAGACTTTGTACCTCCCCTGTGATAGCTGCAAGGGTTTGATTTTTCAGAGCAACTGTTCATTTACAGAATCAGTTTCATCCTAATGAAAATGGATTGTGAAACTTTAATGAACAAGACTTTGCTGTCATAATAATAAAGACTTTGAAACAACATGAAGACCTACATAACAAGCATCTCTCTACACTTGTGTTGCTACACTGTATCAAACCAATTAAGCCATACAATGAATATTAACATCAATGTTTTTTTAAACTATGTGACACCAAATAAACTCATTTAAGTGAGCATTATTTTGCTTTGACAACTTCTGTCATTACAGCTTAATAAACGTGCATCTGTAGAGCAAGGTGTCTTGGTCTGCCCTTCTCCCTCTGGTTTAACACAGGTAAGCAAAAGTCTGGAAAATCAATTTGCATACAGTGCTAATATATTTGCTGCGACAGGAGATGGATTGCCTCTCCTGTTTACTTCCACCAACATAGGAAGTACACATAAAAGCAAACAAGCATGAAAGCAATCTGCCCCAAAGAATGCTCTCTGTGACGTGCGTCTAAGCACCTGCACCAGTACCTTGCAGGTTAAGTTAACAGGTAGGCCGTACTGAGGAAGGATTTGCTGTTTCAACACCAGTCTTGGACAGCCTTGCCAAGAATTCCTTGTCAGCAAAGGGTTGGAGGGTTTTCAGCTAGGTATCCAGAACACAAAGGAGGGAGAGAGCAGGAGGGAGAGAGCCACTGCCTGCAGCTGGCATGCCAGGACATTTCAGTTCCCCTGGCTGGACACACAGGACCAGGAAGGTGATGAGATCCTGGGCTGGCACTAAAGGGCCACAGCCTCACTTCACTTGCTGCCTTAAGCCAGGTGTTGGCTGCCAGTCCTAAGCCACAGTGCTGGTGACCCTGCCAAGGGAAAAGCAACAGCCTCGTGTCTGCAGACCCACGTGGCCTGTGAGTCTCTGCCTCACTCTGGTTAGCCCCATGGGCACAGACTCACCCTGCTGAGGGGTCCAGGGGGGTTATCTTATCTGCAATGAAGCTTCTGGCTCCCCCTATCCCCTTCCTAGTGGAGGCAGTTAAGGGAAAGAACAGCCTCCCCTTGGGCCCTGATGTGAACAGTCTCTAACACAAAACCTGAGACATCCCCTCTGAAATGAACACATCAGGCTGTGGTTGAGCTTGAAAACCAACCAAAAATACCTGGGGGTAGGGAAGGTTAATATTTTCATCTGCTTAACCAAGATATCAGAGTTTCTCTGCAGCTCACCTCACCAATGTGCAGGGCTCCCTGGAAAGTTCAGAAAGGAATTTTATTCAACTTCTAATATCTTGGCAAAAGGTCTCTCAAAGTTGTGATCTAAGCTATAATACTATATATAATAGTTTTCCTCTGGCTAAATCCCCTCAAACATGGTAATGGCTGATTGTTCCCATTTTAAAAAAATGGTGTACGGGAGAGAAGAGTCATTAGTAAATAAATGAATGGGTTGATTTAAAAAAAAAAAAAAAAAGAATAATTTGCTCAATCAAGAATAATTTGAACAGCATCTAAGTAGTCATGGAAAATCATAAACTATTACCCTATATAGTGCTCTGTTGACTATTAAATGCCTCCTTTTTCACACCACTGGCCTGAATGAATAACTTGGCAGCACAAAATTAGCCAGGTGGCAAAATGTGCTTGTGTCAGCTATTGGCCAAACAAAACAGCAAATAGCAAAGCTCATTTTGCAATGTCACATTAACTCCTTCAACACTGGGGGCACATATTTTACATCTGCTGCTTGGAAGTACCTGGGGGCAGGCCAAAAGTGACCTGCTCACCCCACGCAGCACAGGTGGCCCTGCTCTTTTTCCATTCGTCAGAGTTGCAGGTTGAGGTGATCTTTGTGGTTGCTGTGGTTTGTGGAAGATACATCTGAGGTTATAAGGAAGACACTCCTCTGTAACATCTGTGTCAGTTTAACATCCTAGCTCAGAAAAACTATTCTCAGATGCTTCCTACCAGAGGGGATTTTATGCACAACTTCCTTTACCTTTATTAGAGCTGCCTCTTCACATTATCATAATACTTAACAATTTTTCTGTTTTCATATTGCTATTATCTTCAGCTTCCAAGTGACCTTCAGGAAACTGATGGAAACACATTGAAGCCAAGTGTTAGAGGACTAAGCTTCACTATATTTTGTCCCTAGTAGCTTCAATGGAATTACCTCAAGGATTAATCGGGAGTTATACTTACACAGCATTACTAAAATATTATACATGATAAAAGAACATTTACTGATATCAGCAGGATTCTTCTGATAGATTTCACAGAATTATAAAGAGTAAACAATGACCTCTTTCATTCTAGAAGTTAATATAGGGGAGTAAAGCATGTTCTTTTATTATTAGCAGTCTTTCTCTGCTCTAGAAAGTCAACTTTGCATTGCATAGCTAATAGTAGATCCTGAAAGTTAACGCTGAGCCTGTTTTTTGTTAATAGGGAATTTATTTAACCTTAGTATGTAATTTTTCCCTGAAGTACCATGGAATTCATTAAGAAAATAAAAGCAGTATTTCATAATTAAATTTCTGGTTTAATATTTTTTTTACATGAGACATGCTTTATTGATAAAGCTGACCATGTCATTCACTGTGAACCCAAGGCAGAAAATGGTAAGATATTGGCAGCTGTATCTTTTGCAAAGGGTATCAATAGATTTTTTTTGGTCCAGAGCATATATGTCTCCTATTTAGGATTCGCTTTAATTCCAAAAATGTTAAACACATTGTACTTGGCCAAGGACAATGTCCTGTCCTGTCTTTATCCAGGCAGTCCCTTTTCCACAGAGTTCTTTTGCCTGCCCTAGGCAAAAGACATATGTGAATATTTTCCATTAAAGCAGTAGTGGTGGGAGAAGGGAATCACCAGTACTGTAAGTTAATGAGATGGGGGGCTTTAAATGCACTTAATAAACAGTCACTTAAGCTGAACATAATAAGTCATGGAAATTTATAAACTATTACCCACTATAGTACTTCATTGACTATTAAACATCTATTTTTCACACCACAAGCCTTAGTGAATAGCTTGGCAAGAAAAAAATTGGCCAGGTGGCAAAACGTGCTCAGTACACCCCATGTCAGATATTGGCCAAACAAAATAGTCCAATAGAAGCTGGTTTTGAAATGCTTTTTAACCCTTGATAGCCTATGATAAAGTTTTCTAGGAGCAAGCACACTTGTGTTCTTGAAAAGAGTAATATGCATTAGCACTATACATCCTTTTTTTCCTAAGTACAATGTTTTCGTTTATCCTGGTGTATTGGGTCTGTCTGAGATGGAGCCCATTTCCCTATATAGCAGCCCTCACAGTGCTGTGCTGTGCATTGGTGGCTGGAACAGTTCTGATAACACACCAATGTTTTGACTACTGCTGAGCACAGCATTGGGACTGCAGTGTCCCTTCCCCAACCGAGGGCAAGACTCTGGGAGAGGACGCAAGTGGGGCCAGCTGACCCAAACTGACCAAAGGGATATTCCATATCATATGACATCAGCTCAGGTATAAAGCTGGGGAGAAGCAGGAAGTGGGGGGGGGGCATCCACAGTCTCCCATGGGGACTCACCAAGAGAACCACTACACATGTTGAAGCCCTACTTCTCTGAATGTGGCTGATCATCGCTGCTGATGGGAAGTAGAGATGAGATTAGTGCTTCGTTTTTGCATGGGCTTTGCTTTGCTTTTGTTTTTGGCAAAATGCCTTAACCCAAGCCACTGTTTATCATCTCATTCTTTTCCCCTGCCTGGCTGGGGTAGGGTTGGGAAGAGGGGGTTAGGGTAACTGTGGGCACCTGGCAGCCACCTAAGGTTAATCCATTACACTTGGATACCTGTTCTCTCCACTGCCTAGCTGTGATCTCCAATCTTGCTGATGGTCACAGACTGGGGACAGAAGTACTCTGTCACCTGATGAGTGAGAGTTCACTCAACGTAGAATTTTCATTTAATTTAACTCTGGAGTTTGGACCATGCTCTCATTTGGGAGCCTCTGTCTCTCTTGTTTAATAATAGCCTTCAAGAGGACTGGGGGAATTTCCACCTAGTTACATACGTGGCAATCCCTAATCACACTTCGGAAAATGGACCTTTTCTGGTGTAGAAGCAATGTTTTACCTGTGGATTTAAAACTGAGATATCCATGGACTTACATGGGACAAGTAATGTCCAAAAGGAAATCTCTGAGTTTGTTGCATCGCTATATGTATTAGCTCTGCTAATATATTTGGAGAGACTAAAAACCCATATTTCTAGTAGTTTATCAAACACCAGCCACCCCAGGCTGTTTAAACGCTCTAGGGTGTCTCATGCCTGGCTGAAGAGCCCCTGTAAAACATAGAGTGGAAGGGGCTAGAGCTGGTAGCATAAAACACATTGGAAACTATTCAAAGTCTAGATGAAAAATGAGAGGTTTGCACTGTATCTGACCTTTCATCACTCTTTGTGACTTCAATTAGTCACAGCAGTATTATGTCCTCATATCTGTCAGAGCAGAAGATGTATTATTTTGAAATGTGTTTTTGAAACATGTTTCATGTGCCTCATGTTTGTTTCTTTCTTCTACCTGATCCTTTACTCCTGTCTTCTGTTTATACATCCCCTCTCTGACAAATTTTGGAAGCATTTTAGCAGGTTACACAGAGAGAGAGAATTATCTTTATATCTTGCTGATATCATCCAGCTATACAGCACAGAGGGGTTACACCTCCTGCCTGAGAGTATTCCAGGGCTAAAACTCACTGAGTCATAATAATGACTCAGTCTCCAAGGTCTGGTCTATAATAGCTAATCTATTGAATTTTTAAGTTCCTACTGAGTACTACTATCTAGAAATATCCCCCTACTACCCATTGTTGGAGAGGTGGTACAGATACATCACTGAAAACACATCTGGTGAAACTGTGTTAAGTAGTAGTTTTATTCTCAGGATAAAAGGCTATATGGGAGGAAAAAGAGAACTTACTTTTTTCTTAGATGTCTGTTTGCATCAATTTAACTGACAAAAGGGGGGCCAATATGACAACACTGAATTGAGACCATATATTGCTAAATTAAATTGCTAAGGGAATGTGTGTAGGTCAAAAAAAAAAATCCAATTACTGGACCTGGAATGGAGCCAAAACACCTTCACTAACACCTCTATTCATGAAAAAAAAAAAAAAAAGTTATTCTTAATGACCACAAACGATCACAGACTCTGTTTTACATCTCTTACAAAAGCCAGCACATTCAACAGTGTTACATTCCCCAGAGCTAGATGGATAAAGGAGAACTATGTCATTGATTTTTTTCCCCCCAAGAAATTCATGATATTGTCTGCACTAATTTCAGCAGTACAGAGATTTTTCAAAATGAGAGTCAGTCCTGTTTAACTCAGAAGCCAACAGCATTAAAAACCTAAGGTGTCTCACTCACTCCTTTCTTTTACAGAAGCAATCAGGATCTGCTTCTTTTCAAGCAGTATGCATAAAAATCTCTTAACTAGTAGACTGCAACGCTATTACCTGCAGCAGAAGGGAAAGAATAGTCAGCGTCTCTGAAGGTACCTTGAATGTCATTCCAATGAGGTAATTATTGGACTGCCCAAAGCCCACAGAATTAGATGGAAGGGCCTCTGTGGGTCTCACTGGGTTTTACATACAAGTGTAGACACACATAGAAAAGAGTTGTGTTTTTCGTTTTCACTAAAGAACTAACAACTTATGTATATCCTTCCCTTCTCCGCATTTCTATTATTCAGTTCCTTGCTGCCTGAAGTTTGGAAATGCACGAATAAGAAGAACTAACTTGTTTTACCCATCTTCTCCTCACCTGGAAAAGGAAGAGGAATGAAGAATTAGATCATCTTTTCCCCTCACACACTTGGTGGTCATCAGTTCTCACTGAGATTCAATGCCTTGCAGGACAATTCTTGGCCAGTTGTATTCTTTTTCCTAATAATTTGGTCATGCTATTTCCAACTAAAATCTCACCCTCCCTTTACATGAAAGTCACTGAATCAAAAACTAAGAGAACAACTCACACGGATCTATATATATTCTTCAGATTATTTGTAAAAAGGGACTGATATATATCTGCCGTCAAACATACAGTTGGCTTAACACAACTTGGAGCCTTTAGTGTTGTTCTAACATGCTACTGGTAAAGTTTTCTCTTTCTGAAATGTTATTTTCCTCTGCCAAAGCAGAAAAGAATTCAATACTCAGCTACGGAAATGTAATGAATGAACAGGGAGCATTTCTGAAATCTGAAGAATTTATTTCTTTTTTTTTTTTCACATTGGCTACTACTCTGAAATGCTTCTACCACTTTAATGGGCAATTAAAAATGGCCAAAATCCTTGCTGTCCTTAAACCCTGTGTCAGTAAAATAAAACAAAACAATATTCCAGCCTACATGTTGAGAGGAAACACAAGCCTTATTTTACTTCCAAAGTGGACAAATAATTTTACTTATGTGCTTGCGAAGGAATGATGCTATCATTCCAGCATTGTAAAGTTTGACATTAGGTTTATTAAACCTCTTCTATCTAGATTCACCTTTACTAGGAAAAAAAGTCCTACATTTGACACTTTAGGCTGGCAGGATAAGTAAGAAGCATAAGTTGCTTAATTGTTGAGGGGTGGCATCTTGCTGCTGCTTTACCTGGGCCCCTGTGATGGATCTGAGCAAAATACTGTCGAGTTTTTAAACTGAAGCCCCACTTGGTTCCTTTTATGAAATGGTGCTCTAAAATGGAAGGTTTACATTCTATTTAGCTGCTTTTGCTTCAAATTTTGTCAAAGGAAATAATTATTAGCACTTACCAGATATTATCAAAATAATAATTATTAGTGCTGACCAGATATTCTTGGTTCAGGTAACATGACCTCTTTATTACCTTTTATTTATTATTCTCTTACAACCCACTGAATTCTGAATTTCATTTTACCAAAATTCAGAAGATTTATGCTCGTCTATGATGTTTGCAGTGTTCCTTTATTCCTTATTATATGCCATTCATGGCATCTACACAAACTTGCTGTTTCAGCTATGGAACAAATCCATAAGACACCACTGTAGATGCAAAACATGTACCCAAATGAGTTGATTTTGGCACACAGCTTGCTGATGAAATTTATGCTTCATTAAGAGATGCCTAATGTATATAGCGCACATATTTTAGAATTGACCTCAACCTGGCCAAGGAGGCTGGCTGACCCCATGAAAATACAATTACCTAATGAGAGATTAGAGTTTTGCTTATTGTATTTACTATTTCTAGGAAATTACTTTTTGTCTCTGTAGCTGCGTCAGCCTTCTTGCTCAAAGTATGTTTTAATGTTATTAGAGCTTGCAAGCTAAACTAGTGGAAAGACAGGGAAAGGCAGCACAATTTCCTTTTACATCAGAGCCAATGTTTCTCCAAAACCTTAGCAGGCTGGGATTGCCATAAGATCAATGCAGCTGAACACTCCACCTGCAGAATGAGCTCACTGTCTATGCATTACACCAGCCCTCTGCCAGTCCAAGTAGTAAGACTCCTGGGGTTGGTCTTGAACCTGCTACTCCCCACACTGGAGTGCTAAGTTTTGCTGCCAAGACACCAGGCCAGGTATTAAATGCATTCTTGTTTCTGTTACTTTCCAGCACTCAGAGGACCACATTAGAAAGCCCAGAACACTTAATTGGAAAGCAAGAACATAGAATGCTTAAAGACCATTTAAAGAAAGGAATATGTTCTAAAAGAAAAAAAGCAAAAAGCAACAACACAGAAAACAATAAGAACCCACACAGATTTAAATATTCACCTCACCTTTTCCTTACAGAGGCATCAAAATGATAAATCCTGTTTGAAACATGCAGACAAATAACAGAATTAGGACTGAGTAAGTTCGCCTTCATCACAGTATTAAATTTTATGTGGGCTGCTCATTTCAGCATTGTAAAGCTTCCATATTTTGGAGAAGATGAGTTTATGGACACTATAGCTCAAATCCTCAGGTGTAGGAGCCCTGGGGTATGAACTCACAAAGGACCTCCAGTTCAGCCTCACTCAGGATTTTGGACAGAGTATGTGCACCCTGTGAATACTTTGGAAACCACAGTGAAGGGTAGGAGTGCTGCTTTTAATTAGTTGAAGTATACTAGTGAATAGGAAAGTGAGTTCCCTATAAAAGTGATTTGGCAGGATGGTTTTGTAGCTTTTATAGCCCCTGCAAGGGAGAAATGAAAAGTCCATTTGTGGTTTTCTAGTTGTGATTATTGGAGGTAATAACTCAAGCACCTCGGGTTTATCATTGTATAGATTGTAGACATGGGAAATTACGTACAGTAGAAATCAACCACTATGTTAAGTCAAGCTTCTTACAGGTTTTCCTAAGATCAAGATAACAACAAGAAGCAAATCAAAGATTGTGAGATGCCACAGGTAACTCAGAAACACATGGGCATAATACAATGTTTTCAATACAGGGGACTGTTAAAAAAAATATATTTGCAATTTACTCTTTCTGAAGCAGAACTAAATTTAAGTCCTTCATTTTTTCTCTACAGAGTTAAAAGTAACAATTTGTTCCATTACAAGAAGCTTTCCTGTTTACTGTACTTCTCTCTATCTTTTGCTAGCCAAAGAGCACGAAGAGGTAAAAGAAGAAAATTCTTCCTTTATATATGTCTTAAAAGAAATATTTCTATGCTGTTTTAAGCTATCCTAAACACAACAGTAACTTCAAACAAGTCATGCAAGTCAGGGAGAATAAAGAGGAAGCAGTCATATAAATTTCTATGTCTCTAATATTTACAAAGGAACTGCATTGGCATATGTCAAAGCTTAACTGTGTTGTTGAGTATGGGAGGGAGATACTAGGAATATAAAATTATTTAGCGTGTTAGTAACAAACACTTGGAAAATCCATAAGCCCTCATCAAAATACATGTCTGCAGCTCTAAACAGCAATTCCAAGTTCCCTTGATTTGTAAGGGTTATCCATCTTGAACAAGAAATGGTTAATGAAAAATAGTTAATCTGATGGTTTTCATAGCTGGTTATGAATTTTGCATGAGGGAGGTATTTAGATCTAAAAAAAAATAAAAATCAAAAACCATAAAACACTACCAAAAAATTCTCAAAAATGACAAAGATAAGATGTTGGAACGGAAAGTTATAAAAATATGAAATCAAAAGCAACAGACATACAAGAGGAACACAAGAATACTTACCTGTGGAATTCAAAAATTTAGATTTCATTCCAGTCATACTCAGGTAAGGAAAGGAAAGTTCTCCATGAACACAAGGTTCTTTGGTGTAGCATGACAAGATCCCATAACTGAAGAGTAACTTCAGCTTTCAGATGAAAGGAACTCACATTAGAAATATACTGGTCTTTTACTTTTTTAAGCATAGATCATTATCTCTCACTGAAGCAGTTTAAGAAAGTAATCAATTTACTGTTAACTAAAAAAAACCTTGTACTCAAGAGCTATGGGATAGATGGAATGTCACTTATTGTCTACAAGCGGCAAACCAGACTAGAACACCTCAGAGTATCCCTCCAAACTCCATGAAACCAAGCTAAACAAAATCACTTTAAATCAGTTGAGTTGTGTAGATGATGCCCTTTAAAATATGAGGAGAATCATTTTGAAACAAAGAAACAGAAAATCCAAAGACAAAACAAACAGACCAAAAAAACCCAAAGTCACTGATTTTGTTTACTTGCGAAAAGATACAATGAAAAATATCCATAGGCAAGGAACCTCCCATCCTGTTTCAAGTATTATAGTGTTTGGATGCTGATAAATAAATTACATTAATTACATTCATTCTAGCAACCACTTAGACACCATTAGGGCTTATGTATACAAAAACTGTGCCATTAGTCAGATCTGGATGCCTCACTGCTAACAATCAACAATCTGTCTTTCTCTAGTATAGCTATCTTAATTTCTTTTTGCAAGCTTCCTTCAGCACCACTCAGCTTTTGACCACGAAATTGAGGACATGATCATTTTGCCTAAAAACCTTAGATTTGTGTTTTCTCAGAGTTACAGTCTACTGGGCTATTGGCAATTGCTTGCAGAGAAAAGCTGAGAAGGTTTACTGCCTATTCGACTATGTTTTGCCACGCTGAAAACACCTGGTGCACCCCTGTCCTCGTATTACTATTATAATTATTGCTTTGCTTCATTCTGAGTTGAGGGAAAGTAAGACTCTTTCTCTTTCCTATTCTTTTCCCAAGAAACTGATGACCTAAGCCAGGAGGAACACAAACCATGACAGATAGAGAACTAAATATTGGGAAAGCTGCCTGCCTCTTTTATCCATTTTGAAACTAAAAAAAAAAAAAAAAAAGAAAAAGAAAAATGTGGAGGGCAGAGTGGGTGGCTTCTTGAAATCTGTTTTCCTTCCTTGTCCTCCAGCTGGCTACAGGAACTCCCATCATAGTCCTGGGGTTAGGAAATTAATTCCTTGCCAAAGCTGTTTCTGCATCCTCTCTGAAGAGTTGATCCAATACTGTGTGTTCTCAACAGTTCCCAGAGTACCATCTCTAGGAGTCCCCAGCTTTGTCATCACTATAGCTGCTTCTGCACACAAGGAGCAGAGACCTGTGAGCCTTCTTTAAAACGTAGGCTGAAAACACTTGGAATTTCACCAGTCCTATGTCTGTCCATGATCACAGTAGTGAAATTATTTATTCTTTGTATTGACCCGAAAATCTCATCTATGCACGAGGGAGGAATTCCTTGATTACTGGAGTTAGAAAATTCCTTTGTGTAACTGGGAGAAAAAATTAAAAGGCAGGATAGAAAGCTATAAAGCTGATTATTCAGGTCACAGAGATCTCTATTTTTATCATTTCATTAGCATTTGTTTCTGTTTGATCAAGGCAATAAAGAAAGGGATGAGCACACTCAGCAAGGCATTTTGCAATTTTGGAAGTGTAGTTTGCCCATAGCTTTAAGTGAAGCTCAGCAATAAATCAGCTGACCTGAAAAGATGAATCTTACAAAAAACGTTTCTCCATTAGTTCAAACTCTTCATTCCACAAACACCCGGCCAGGATTCCTACATTCAGCATCGATAAAACATTGTCTTAAATCTAACAGTTGTTCATTAAAATCAAGTTCTTTCATTTATGTTCATTCTCCCCCCTCTTGTGGTTCATTACAAAATCACAATTGTTGCTTTTAGAAATGTTCCATAGTTGCGCTTTTGTGCAGAAAAGACAGAAAAAGATCCACAAAATCTAATTGGAATATGTTACTAATAAACTCAACAAAATGCAAATATAGTAAATAATGAGCTTGTTATTCAGAGTAATTCTCATTGGTAATTTAAATGTTCTCTGTAATCTCTGATTGAAAGCAAATCTTGCCACAAACGATATGGAATACATTTCAGATAGATTTACCATAAGTATTAATTGAATATCATGTGCTATTGTCTGGGGAAGATTTTAGTATTTTTACCCCGATCACTTATTGTCTTACTAGCTCAACATAAGAGTATTTTAGCTTTAATATCTTCAGCCAGATCTTCAACTTCTTTAAGTGGATGCAGTACTCTAATACTCTCAACTTGTGTCAGATGGTCTGCCAGTACCCTTGTAAAAAACCTTTTTTCGCTTCTTACACAAAGGTATGTTTGCCCAGAAAATGGAGCATCTTGACCTAATCCACTAAAGGGTAACTATGAAAAGTATTAATGGAAAATATACAAAGAATTTGTGTACAGATCTCAGATATTGAAGGGTCTGCAGTGAGAGTAGGTTTAAGTCATGAAAATGGTTACAAATGGATGTGGATACACATACAAAATCAGGGAATCTCTGTTCAATTAGAAGTATGCTATTTGGGATAAATCTAGAAAAACTTGTGAGCACCAGGCAAGCTAAATAAGATTTATAGATTGATAGAAACTTGTCAGTTTAGCAAATAAAAAACCCAGTGCGCAAAAGTCAACATATACTAACAAAACTGGAGGATTAAAATTTATTACTATAGTCAGAAAAGCATCATGCCAGCATTTCTCACCATAATTCTGACAGCCAAACAGTTCATATTTTGTACTAGCTAAGGTGTTTGGGATCACTTTAGCCAGGCAGTCTCATAACCAGAGTACACTGCTGAAAAAAAACAACCCCCAATACTAGAAAAGCTGTTGTGACTGGGATGTATTTTGGTTCCTAGAACTCAAATAAGGACTGTAAGAGTAGAATAGGTCGTATGGTCACATGTGCAAAAACCAACATAAAATCTCCACAACATATCTGAAACTTCCAGAATTAGGGATAAGACTAGTAGTAAATGTGCACTTTGATGAATAAGAGCAGATGGTTCCCTTTTGTCATACCGGTAGAAAATCGTTAAGGACAGCTTGGTGGAAAGCCTTACAGAAAGTTTCTCACAGATGAGACTTTTTTTAACAAAGCTTCTCACTTTCTACAACTTTTAATATATGACACAATCACATTGTACAATCAGGATCTTAATTTTGGAAAGTCATAAGGTCTTCGCACTTTAAGTATTAAAATAAGGCATAGACCGAAGGGAATGGGATAGGGAAATTGCAGTGGCACACAGATAAAACTGGAAAACATGCCTCCAAGGTACATTTAAAAGACCAATTTATTGCCTACATCTTCTTTGTCCCAGCAGCAGTTATTCACTGGTTCATAGCAGTAAAATGTTGGGAAACCTTGGTCCCCATCCAATTCCTGCAAGCCATGATTTCAGTATCAAGAGAGATTGCTTCATGCAACCCCCTTTCTCTCCCCTACACACTTCCTCTGAGGGAAGAAAGGAAGTACACCAATAACCCTGCTGCTCCTGCAGACCTGGTCCCGGGGTCCAAGTAACCTACATCAGGATGCAAGCACAACCTTCACACTCTTATTAGGCATGCAGGACACATCACAATCTAGCCCAAAGAAATCAAGAGATTAAAGTTACAACATGTTTTAAATGGATCTGAGCGAATAATTTTTAATGAATGCATTTAATGATGGATGAGTTTCCTTCCTTCTTACCATGAAATTTGGAGAGCGAGTTCCAATTTGCTTCCCATATTCCTCCCTCCTTGAATTCCTTTTTAATTTCTTTTAAAGTAAGGAGTTGCTACTCCAAGCACAAACTTACTGTTCAATTTGCAGTTAGTCCCATAAATCTCTTAACATTGTTTCCATCCTCTGATCTAATGAACATAACTCAAAGAATCAGCTTTGTGGTACACAAGCTTACAGAGAGCACATTAGAAATTCACTTTTCATAGTATTCCTGAGTGAGCTTGACATTTATTTTCTGCCAACAGTTACACAATTAAAGTTTAATAACTCTGTGTGTGCAGGAAATGACACCAAAAGCAACCCCAAGATGGCTGAAGATTTGCTTCCAAACTTGTGCAAATATAAGTAGAAATTGTTTCTGCATTATTCATCTAGCTTTAGACCTAAACCAAATATGTCTTTCTAGCAGCCTTGGAAATGTATGATGAAGTGTTTTAAAATTCCAGTAGATGTCACCACTTCTCCCCCAGCAAGTCCTTAAGTACCTCTAAAAGAAGCTTTTGAAAACTCAGTTTGCACTACATCATGAGTTGGGAAAGCAGAGACTCCTTTTGCTTTGTGTTTTGACAGAAAGAGAATATATCCATTTTTCTAATCTATATCAATGAATTAATGAGTTTATAGGGCTCATGTCACTATTGTAAACCAAACCAAGTGCAGAACAGCTGCTAATTTTGATGCTGTTGCTAATACAAAACAGTATCTAGTGGTACATTAATTTTTCCCCTGTAATTTAATATTTCATAAATATCAAAGTTTTAAATGATACTTTGATTATAACTATAGTCCTGATTGTGACTATAGTTGTTTTTCCAGCCAAAGTTTTGGGGCTTTTTCCCAGGTTTCAATAAGTCCCAGTTGTGTCTCCTTCCTAAACATTTGAGTTCAATACTTTTCAGCTTTTGCTGGCTGTTGTCATCTCTCATGAAAAATGAGACCTCATGCTTCAATTCACCTGATTTTCATGGCTATATTTTCCTTCACTCCCACTGGGAATAAGATGCCTATGAGGCCTAGAGTTCTGACATTGTGGTCAACTTCATCCAGATAGACGTTCCTGGTACTTTCCTCTTTGCACACTAAGTCTCCATGAAAGAATATATTTTTAAATTAATAGCAGATGAAAGTCAAGGCCAGCTAAAATCTGCATCTTTGAGACACGACATCAGTGGATATGTATTTGCTTTCTGACCTTGACTCTTCACATCTGACAATTAATAAATCATTGCTTTATGTTCATCTGCATCATAGAATCAAAAAAAATTATTTACTGTGGTCCTTTAAAATCAACTCAGATACACAGGATATTTATAATCTGTAAAACCAACCTAAGAAAGATAATCTTGTCCCTCTAGAGGGTTTTTAAGATTCCTTTTCTTTAGAGACAAATTTCATCTTTTCTAAAAAATATTCATGGGGCGAAAGAAATAATCCTCAACAATTTCCAGAACAAGAAAATGTTTTGTGTGATTTTTTTTCACATGACCAGGTGGCCCCAAGAGAAGATGGCTTTCTGGCTACGTTCACCCCTTAAGACTTGAAAGAATTCAGATGCATAAAAATGCATAATGATCATATATTTCTGATGAGTTCAACAAGGGTTTAAAAACTCCAGAAAGGTTCATTTACGGGTCTGCAGATTACTTATTCTTATCCAGATTTCACCCAGATTAAAACAGCCAAACTGATTAAAGACATTACAGATGTAAGGAAAATTGGTTCTTAAGTATTTTAGGAAGTGAGATAAGATTCATCTGCATCCCTAAGACTTTTAAAAATGCCCTTATTCATGAGATCAGGTCACTAGAACAAATGAAAAAACTATCAAATACTTTTTAAGAATATCTAAAACGTTATTATTTCAAATCCTTTCTCACCCAGCTGTAGGGGGGCCTCTAAATTACCGTATTGTCCATGGGATTTACAGAATAGCAGCCAGAACTAATATGAAACCAAACAATAGCAACATTGTACTCCTTCTCAAGAAAAAGGAAAAATGCAGTCTTATGGCAAAATCTTGGAGTGCTACATGAGTATTGACTCCTTGAAGAAGGAGTCTGATTTCTCTATTTTTAAAGAAATTTATGACAAGCATTTAAAATTGTCTATTTTTTTCAAAATAAGTTAAAATAGAAAAGAGATTTTTGCTTGAACTGTTAAAAGCAGTTTATTGACTGAAAGTATATAACTGGAAGAGAATAATATGAGCAATTGTCCCTGAAAAAAAACTGGTTACTAACATTAAGTATTGCAGAAAATGCTTTAGTATTACAAAAACAATGCTGTTTTTACACAGAAGAAACGTATCAGTTATGTGGTGAGTTTGATTGCAGTTTTTTAGGTTTCAGAAAAGCCTGTAACAAGTAAACAAACAGTAATGAAGATGATTCTTCAGCAGGCAAGTGTTACAAATAAAGCAGGAAAAAAAAGATATGCATACAAAATCAGAATTATCCACAGGGCTGCAGGTCTCAGCTGTCCTGATGTGAACAGAGAGGAATACCACTCCAGGTTTTTTTAAAAAGTAAACAAGTCCACAGGATACTGAATGAAGGCAGTAGACACCTAAACTTCTCAGGGGCCACGGATCACCTTCCAAGTGATGGAGTCTTTGTTGAATCTTCAACAGGAGAAAGCACTTTAGGCAAGACCGTCACTTTTGCTTGTATTTCATACATTTCCTGCCCCTTGGCCACCCACATGAAACTGTCCTTCAATTTGCAGGGCAGGACTACGAGGGTGCTGCAAGGAAAATCATATGATGTTTGGTCACTTTCATGTGACTGACAAAGTAACCCCTGAGTGAAAATAACCTTTTTTTTTTTTGTCTGCTGGCACCGTATTACCAGGACTTAAGGTAAAAAAGGAAATAAAACCCCTTTTAAATGTCTTGAAAGAAAACAAAATATGAGAACCTGTTTGGTAAAATCTTAAGCAAAGGCAAAGTACCTAAAACTGCTGAGAATCATTAGACAGACAAGAGTTGTTTCAGAACAGTTTGCAACTGAGAACTTTTTCCATTAGTGCATTAACTAGGAATTAGAGGAATTGCTAAATTGAAAATTATTAAAAGAAATACTTCAAAATCCTAAAATTTTTACTTAACAGCAGCCACAATTTATCCTACTGACTACAGCTAAGATCTGGAAATACTTCTGTATTAGAGAAAGTAGCCTCAGAATATTAATATATAGTTTGTCTATTAAGTATCACCAGGGAATGACCTAGTGTATTTATTCATATGCAGCAAGGCTTTAGAAAGTGAAGTAATAGTTAAATAATTTTTAACTGATTTGTGTTGTGAATCTTCTTTAAACTAAATAGTTTTTCTTCTCAAGTTATCTTTTTAAAATAGCAGTGAGAGTCTATTTGTGTTTATTTTACCAGAAATATTTTTAAATAAAGATACCCTATTTAAGAAGAATTTTTTAAAAAAATATATCTATACTTGTTTAGTATGTTCTACCTCAAAAGTATCTCAGAACTATTTCGAAATACTTAAGGCATGAAATCTTCACGTCAATAACACCTCTGTACCAAAAACACACTTTAATGATTTAATTTTCATCAGCCTTTTTATTTATTGCCCTCATCAAATTATAACATTTAAATCAGAATTAGAACATGTACAATATCATATTGATATGTGTAATGAGAAAAGTGAATAAATTAGAAAGGTGATCAATGGGTAAATGAAGAAGGAAGAACTTCAATTGAATATGAGAAGCAACAAAAGTATTGCCACATGAAAGGGACAATCAGATGGGCTTGCAAACAATAGAAATATCAAAGGGAAAAATGTTTGAAATCAACTGTTCTTATTGAATGAAAATTGCAGCTGAACGTGTACTTGGATAAAAAAGACAACCATCTCCAATATAGCCATGTCAGATTATTGATAGCCAAACAAGCTGCGAAGACATTTCCACACAAGGAATATCTTAGGGTCACAAACACAAAGAACACATTGGTCCTGCCAAAGGAGCTGGTCTTTTTATCAATATTTTTTTAAAATATATTATCTTTAAGTGGCCTCAGTGAAAGGAGGATCTTAGAGAACTTAGTATCATACAAAAAGATGGAAAGGAACACTTCACTCCTGTAGTTTTTAGCCTACATAGGAAAGAAACAAAAAATGAGAGTAGAAACAATTCATGCACATTCATCCAATTTTTGTAGCAGAATCCAAAAATTCCTTTTGGGTGCACTACCCAGCATTTTGGTAAATATAAGTAAAATGCTTTCAAAATGGAAAAATAAAAAAAATAAATGTTTGAAGAAAAATATTTATCAGATGGTGATAACTATGCAAGGGAGAAAATAGACAGCTTTCTAGCCGAGATATTAGACCAAGAGATTGCCTTGATGCAGATGTAACACAGCAATGAGACAGCGCCTGCAAACACAACATGCCACTATCCTGGGTATCATAGATGTTGCGTTTGAATTTCTAGTTGCCATATTGGGTCATGCAAATCCTTCAGCTGCCATTTACTCACTCTAAAAGGAAGCATTAATCAGCTGACATCAGGCAGAAAGTCATAGAGAAAGTTAGAAAGGAACACAGTTGTGAACTACTACACATACATCACCATCTCCAACATTGATAGAAAGCATATTCTTGATTCAAGAAAGGGTTGCTAAGTCTGCTAGTTCAGTGCTTAAGCCACAGTAAGCAGTGCAGCAGAGACTTCCATGCAAGAATCTAGCAATGGTCTTAACAGTAAACAACTTCTGTTTATGCCTGTCACATGCCATAATGGGTTCTGTTAGCATGGCCTGAACCACAACCCATCACTTATCAATGTGTTACCAGTGATGCTGTTATGTCCCAGGCTCTACCTTATAATGAAGGGTCCTTTCTTCTGCTTCTTTGACCTCAGTTTATTACTTTTTGGGGTTGAGGGGATTTTTGTTTATTTTCTAATGAGCCGTAGCTTTCCTTGCATACGCTGTGTTATTGATTAGCTCTATGATATTTCACATGTTGTCTAGGATAGCTCACTTTGGAATTCCAAGTTAGTGTCCTGCAATGTTTTGTTTCTCCCTTTCTTCAAATACAAGAGATTTTTCTCTAATAAGAAATTTATTATCTGATATAATATTCTGAGATCAATGAGTTGCTCCAGCTAATTCTTGTTTTAAAGCACTGGCAAACAGAAGTCATCATCTAGTACATACCAAATAAGTAAATGATGTGCCTGCCATTTCAAAGGGAGAGTCGCACATTGCAAAAATTTTTGGGCTGATGGAAATTGTACTTGATATGTAAACAGCATGTGAAATCTGAAGAAGTGTCTCCTCTTTGTCTCCAGATTGACCCTGAAATTCATCTCACATGATCGTGAGAGTGAGATGTCAAGATGCTTAGACATCTTCCCCAAACAAATAATTAGAACTTTTTTCCGCAGTCACTGGAGAAAAAAGGGCATCTCCATTGTATTATTTATATTCCATGTCTTGGGCAGTCATCCTCAAAGACAAAGTATTGTCCACTTCTTTCTGTGGTCTGCCGAAACTACTTAAATTGCTGATCTGCACTATGCTTACAGGATTGAATTTCAAAATGGTTGAGAATTCCCCCTAGATAAAGCATATGATAGGTTTCTTCTTCTGGTGGGCTACACTTAGTTTTATACTTTGAGACTTTATATATGTTTATTTTAAGGTGTTAGAACTCTACTGTTCGAATTCTAGCAAAATCCTTGCAACATTAGCAGTAGCTCTCTCTCTTCTTTATTGCGGCACAGAAAAACTGATTTACAAAAGAAGTCAGAAGAAACAGCATTAAATAAAAGACTTCTTGAGATCATTTGGACCCATTCTATAACTATTCTTTTGACACAAGTGAAAACACATGGCTGTTGTTTCTGGTTGTTTTTAGATATATCTAATAGATTTATCACAATCTGATGAGCATACACAACAGATATATCTTTTTAGGTATATCCTTCCAGAACTACTCAAAATAAGAAGATTTTTACAGTATATGGTATAAAAAAATAAATCAGACTAAGTAAATCACTTAGAGACATACGCATTATTAGGTCACATTATAAAGGTTGTGACAGACATAAAAAAAGCTAGTTAAAAGACAATGGTAACCCAGAATGATTGAAAGTGAGGGTATAAGCAGTGCAGTTTTCAATTTGACAATTGTAACACAGGTGATCACAACAGTGACAGGAGAGATACTGCATTAGGCACATTCCCTCTTCAAACCTTTCAAGCCTTCAAAGAAAATTAGCAGTATTATCTGCTGCATTTTTTTTCCCCACTGGTTTCACATGGGTTCCATTGGGTTCTAGGAACGCTTCAATTATTAAAACAAAAAGTCACTGACCAGCCATTGAAAATTAAAGAGAATTTTTTTTCTATTTTCTGGTGGTTTTTTTGTAGGTCTAGTGGGTTTATTGCTCTGATTCAGTGATTATTTGACAGGAAACTGATCAATTCATACACTTGCTAGCAGGTCTGCTTGTAGAAGTACCAAAACCTGGAAGTAGGCTACTATACATATGCTTTCTCTTAGGTTTTCTGAAGAATATGCTGGCTCTTCCTCTTGTTGTTGGAATAATAAGCAGTTCTTTTTATTCTAGGTGATCTTAGATTTACTTAACAAGGTATTTTTATTACTTATTTTCTCAGTAAAGTCCTTATCAATGTAATAATTAGCAGGACCAAAACTTGGATTGTAATGCTCTTCTATTCAGAAAACTAACAATTATACAAATAGACCTCCTAAGAGGAAGAAATTTGTCACAATTAGAATAAGAGAAACTCAGATTCAAGAGCAGACTAGAAAACAAGATCAGGATCTTCACAAGGCATACAAGTATCTAGAATAAAAAAATTTATGTTTTCCTTCTTCCTGGTTCTTCCGCCTGTCAAGGGTTCAAATTATTCACGCACCTTCCCACCAGCTATGCACTTCCAACTTCAATTAACAAATTCACTCTAGACCTGTCTTTCCCTCCCCTTAAAAATGAGAACACTAGTAAATAATTTACAGTCTCTAAAGCGCTTCTTTAAATAGAAATAGAAATTTAATTAATTTAATTTAATAGAAATTTCAACTGAAAATCAAAGTAGATTCCTCAAAACACAAAAGCCAATGTTATTTTGACTATTCATTGCAATTATTTAAAAGGAAATGGTAAACATAAAATTTGGAATAAACTATATGAGATACCAAACTCAGTTTTAGTATTAAGGTACAACCCTACAGATGTCCTGCCTTTTGGATTCTAACAGGCAATCCTAAAAAACAGGTAAGATATCCAATTTACAAAGACAATATCTTATTCCTTATAGATACACATATTACTTTAAGAAGAGGTCAGACAACTAACCTTCCACATAAGTGATTCATGTACCAAATAAACAATAAACTGAGAAAACCCAAAATTTGTTCTATGAATGTAACATCCAGGTGCTGAATATCTATAAACAGTTCAAACTAAAGCTGAAAATTGAAGACATTGTCTAAAATTGCTGGAATGTAAATCAAAATTACAAAAAATCCTGCAATTCACTGCATGTTTGTCTAATGTTTCTAAGCTCGTACAAAATCAAAAATGTTCATAAGAATGTAAATGAGACTACAGCATTTCTAAGTGTAACGTGCAGTTTCTGGAACGATTAAGCTAATATCTAACCTACATGCAGTCTCTGTATATCAATGAGTCCACATATGTGAGTTGATTTGTGAATGTATTACATATACTCTCTACTTCTCTCTCCTAAACGTATATGTATATGCATATACACGGGAATCAATCTAAAGATTGACCCATCAAAATACTTATGTTAGTGAAAAATAATTTTATATGAAATGTTTTTTATTGCATGATCTTGAAATCAAAAATGTTTATTTTGGCTTAAACTGGTCTTTGTTTGTTCCGTTTTGCTTAAAAATGCTTCCATTTTTAAATTGCTTTCAAATAAAACATTTTTAATCCAATATTCATTCAGAATAAATAAGAATATAATTCGAAAATTTTAATTAATTACTATTTCCAAGTTAATTAAGAGAGAAGATAGAGGCATGTCTATTTTCTCAAACTTTACTATATAAAAATGTTAAGTGCAGAAATCTAGCTGAAAAAATCAGACCTAGCTAAAATGGTTTCAAGGACACTTAGGTGATAGCAGGTCTAAAATGGCTAATTCAAGATATATTTTCTACTACAAATGTGAAAGCCACCTATATATATTTTGTTTCTGTGATATAAGCAGTTGTATTCGTAATATGAACAGTAAAATGGACAGTATAGGCCTAAAATTATGGCCACATCTTTGCAGATTGAGAGTATCTACAATAAACTCAACTGGTGTGGATTCACATTGCTGTATTTGAGAGCAAATTAATTGCTACTGACCAGCTCACCGACTATTTTTGACAGACCTGTTAGCAATTACATTAAAAAATTACGAGTCACAATGGCACTCTCTTAATAGCTACCTCGGTTCACTTTACATTTGTAGAAAAATTTTTTAAGGATATTTCAACGTTACCTATTATGAGACGCACCCTGCTCCATCTACAACACAGGTCTGCAGCGTTACTTGCAGCTGACAGAAAGATATTCAGTACAGCATGTGCCCAACAGAATTTGATGTGTTGTATTCTATGAGGGATTGCCGTGCTATCAGAACAGCAGCAACAGGACCTTTTTTTGAGGGGTTTTAATGAAATTTATGAATTAATTTTTTATAATGAGGATGTTGATTTTACCATTTAAAGCAACCATTATTTATGCAAGTATTTCTACTTAGTGAGGAAAGTGTTAAAGCCTGTTGCTAATATAACATTTTTAAATGCATTTTACCAATCTTTGAACTTTAAGGAGCTGTCTCAAAGTAAGCAAAAAAAGCAGAATTCATGTCTGCACTTACTAGAAAATAACATCTGTGAAACATCTGATTTGACACTTTTGTTCGAGTAGTTGCATTTGACAGAGGCCACTGTACATTTTCTAATGTTTTAAAATTCAGTCAAAATAGAACTTATTAAATGAAGAGCTCACTAGAAAGAAATGCTAACTTAGAGACTTCTTAACCCATATACGGAAGGGGAGAAAAAACTAGCCTCATGTATCACCACTTGAAGCAGGTCAAATTTCTCTGACATAGAAAATGTGAAAGGCAATGTCAACTTTGTAATTTCCTGTTGCCTTTCATCTAAACACTACATAATACTAAATAAACATTAATTAATTAAGCTGCTTATCATATCTACAAAGTAAGTACAGTAAGGAAGAAATGTGCTTACTTTTTTGGCAAACATCTTAGTACTCAAAAGTTGCTGATCATAAAATGATCCAAAGAAATAGATGCAAGCCATCAAGAAAAAGCAAGATATACATTTGTAATCTACAGAGTGTTTTGGGAGAAGATAAGGGGAAAAACACTCTCAAGATACTGCTGGTTGAAAGATTATATATATATATATATAATTTCTAAATTAAAAGAAAAAGATTTAAGAAGACTGTTCATGAGAAAAAAATCTATTTTAAAATAAAGCCTATTTTTCTAGGTTGTTATCCCTTGGTAAAATCTCCTTTTCTCAATTCTAAGAGCTCCTAAAAGTCCCATTTCAGTTTTAGAAATACAGGACTAGTTAGAAAGACAGATAAATGGAAACTCGAGTTACAAAACATTTATTTGTTCTGGCTATTTAACATATGCAGACCCAACTTTTCTCAAAAGTAGTAGCTTGAATATTAAAAACATATCTGGACATAAGCACCTTCAGTTCTTCAAAGGCTTGGAAAGGAGAGAAAATTATCAGTGCGTAACGATTTTAGAACACACATTAGGAAATAAGACACACATCATCAAAGATTTTCTAGAATTAGAAAATTTCAGTATGTGTAAAAAAAGTTTTATGCAAGTATGTATCCCTTAACAGAGTGCATCTTTATACGGCATAAGAATGTCTTGTAACTTCATTTAAAGCTAGTATTTCAAAATTTTCTAGAAATTTTTCTCAGTTACATAGTTCATAATTCTATTTAAAAGTAACATTTAAGAACTGGACTCAGACTGTAACACCCCTTTCATTTCAAAGTATACACTTGCAGTTTTTAGGATTATTTCTCTTCTAATACAACAAACTTGTCAACAACATGCTTTAGCATAGGGCTAAAGCATTTATTAGAAAAACCCTGCAAAATATTCTAACTATAGCAAAACATCAGTGATAAAACATTATTAGAAGCATTTACCATCAGAGCAAAAAACTCTTGACTTCATTACCTTGATTTAACTATATTAAACAAAACAATATTTTGTTAGATGGCAATGATAAGGCCTGTTGTTGTGTCTTGGCAGGAAAACAAAATAAAAATTTACCTTTGCAAACCACTGAAACATATTTGCTCATTCTGTTCCTTTGCTCCTATGGACTGCATGTTCATGAGTTTAGAAGAAATAAGAAATAAATAACAATAGGACTAAAGCAAAATAAAATTGTATGTATATTATTGTATATCATCTGGATTGTTGTTCAAAGGTTTTTGGCTCACATTTATACAAAGCTCTCTTCCATATTTGTGCATAGCAGAAAAGAATCCACAAGTCTGGGCTTTACTAGCTGCTGAAAATCTGAATCTTCAAGTCCATCAGGGCTCATAACTGCTAGTCTCCGTAGGGCTGCCTAGAAAAACAAAACAGCACAATTGTAATACAGTTAGGTTTGACAAGGTCTTCATTATAGGAATCCGTTATAACTATCCCTAAATAATAACTAAGACTCAGATCTGAATTGTGCAGGTCTATGAGTTCTCCTACCTGGCTAACCTCTCATTACTGTCTTCATCTGTCAGATGAATTTCCCCTTAAATGTAGCTATTAAACGACAGTTCTTTTGGGGCACATTACTTTTAGAGTTGAGCAGCAGGGACAGTGTGGTGTTAAAGAACTCAGAGGTGAGAGTCAGAGGACTTTGATTGTAAACCTATCTTTGATCTGCTGCTTGTCTCACACTGCCTCTTTGTATCTCAACTCTCCTCTAACCTTTTTTCTTATTTATGAGAACTGTAAGTCATTTGATTCAGTAAACATCCACTACAAAATTACGTGAAATATTTGTCACAGAAGTCTTCTAGATACTACTATAGAAAGAACCTGTACATTTCAAACCATTTGGGAACAAATAAAACTGACAGTTGATCCAATTGTGAGGCTTCACAGTAAGAATTGCATTGGTGTTACTATTGTTTTCATAAAATCTTTCCTTCTAAGAAGGTATTTGGTTTTCTCACTGGAGACAAATATACAATTATATACGTTCTACTAACCTGACTTGACAAGTGCAACTGGAAAGCAAGGCTAGCTTTCCTCAAGCACAAAACTTGTCTTATCTATTGATAAAGTCTGATACTTGGGATCAGCTTACCTCTGTGCTGTTTGTCAGTGCAGCACTAACACAGAAGTTAATCACCTGCTTCAAAATGTATAAAAAGTAAAAACCATACTAAAAATTCCAAACAGTACAAGCCCTCAAACTTCGGGGATAATACCTATCAGAGCCTGAAGCAGTTTATATCTCCAGGACAATATATTTGCCACATGTTTATCAGAAAATGTCTTCAGGCGCTTACTAACATATCAGGAGAAGCAGAGTTGCTGAGACAGACAGGCAGGTAGCATCTCAAGGAATAGGCATGAATTCAAGGAATGTGCAGCAACAGTTTCAGACAGAAAAATCATCGCTTGTTTTGCTGCCATCGCTCTGCGGTCTCTGCTCTAGCCATACAAGATTAACAAGCCTTCTCAGCATGTAAGAGGGATAACCACAGCATTTCTTATTGCTCACATTCATACCTTCTTCATCCTGAATCAGTCCTGCTTAAATGAACAAGCTGCAATAATCAAGTTTTACATTTAAAATAACATTAACTTCATAAAGGACTGTCAAACAATATTCTTCAGTCTTCCTTCATCAAAACCTGTGTCCTAAGTCTAGATCCTCTGTGTGCCCAGAGCATTTTCATAGAACGCTCATTGAAATCACTCAACTTTGACAGTTGTCAGGGTCTCACAATCTGTGTGGTGCAAGGCCAGCAGCTGGGATCTTCCTCCTGAGCAGAGAAAGTGTTAACCTTCTGTTGCCCACTCATTGGCTAGGCACTAAATTGTCTTGGAGATTCAAACACGGACAAAAAAAAAATTGTAATGAAAACAAGAAATATCTTTTCCTTTTTGGAAACTTTACATAAATATTTCCTTTCATCCATGTATGTGCAGATAAAGTTCTGCTACCCTAGTGACCCAAGGACAATTTCTGCAAACAGCATTGTCAGAGAATTGAATTTAAAAATTAGCAAAACTTTAAATCAGAAGTGTTCCAGTGAAATTTTTTGGTTCTTATAAAGTGAAGAAAAATCCATTTTTCCTTATCCGCTTAAATCTTCAGTCAGAGGATAAATAATTGACACTGTGCAGGGTTATGTTTAGGGGGAAAAAACTAGGAGACCCTGACATGAATTTAAAACATCTCTGCAATATTTAGGCATTTTGAAATCTAAAGGGATTTTTTGTTCTTCATTTTCAAGGGTAACTATGAAAGAAAGACTAAAATGTACATACCAGACAAGCCACTAGAACAGAATCACTGTTATTTCTTTCAGTTGGTGATCTGCAAAGTTTAATTAAGCGAGGAATACCTGAGTGCACAAAAGAGTAACAGGAAAAATAATTTAGAAAATCAACTTCTTATTTTGAGATGAGATTTTCTTTTCTAGATATGCCATATTTATTTTCCTTAACAGATATGATCTCTACCGCAAAGATGATATGCAAATACTTAAGGGACTTCCCATGGAGCTATGTAGTTCAGAGCAGTCATAATTAATAGTTGTAAGGCATAAACAAATAAATTTGGTTTACTTGCTATTGCTGTTTCAAAGTGGAAATTGTGACCTCCATTTCTCCCCTATCAATCCTCCCTTATGCCCTCAAAAAACACCAACCCAAGAACATGTTCACTGCCATCAGATTCATCACACTGACAGACCCTGCACAGGGGTTTATGTAAAGGAATGGAGGAGGCAACAGTGTCAGTTGGCACAGTAAGACCCAGCTACGTGTTGAGTGGATGCTGCACCTCAGGTTCCTCTGGGAAGTGAGCCAGTGCTTCATTTAGCTCAACTTCCTCAGTCATTCTCTGGACAGGCTCTATAGGGAATATATTCCATAAAGTGAGGCTAAAATTAAAAGGAGTTTCTCCATGACTGACAGTTCCTCTCTCTTTTTCAGTCTGCCATTAAGCTAGAGATACATCCTTACAGCTGAGCTTTACAGCTGCATCTGCCACTTCAGGATCTCGGCTGAGTCGTGCCAGGGTAACTGCAGATTTCTGTTGGACTCGTTCACAAGCAGCAACTTCTGCTGAATTTCCCGAAGATGACTTTTCAAAGAGCATCTCTATTAAAAGTTGAACACCTAAAAGAGTGTGAGAGCCATTGTTATCCTCTCTCCAACAAAAATCTTAGTGCAGAAAAGCAAAGGGAAGAAAGCAAGCTAGATAAATTCAGACCAAACACTGCTCAAATAGGACATAAAGGATGCATAAACATGGACTGCAATTTGGACATCAGCATTCAGGCACATCTGATCGGTGCGTAAGTTTGTATTCAATTAGAAGCTACAGAACTCCTGGAACCAGATAATGGACTAACTCTTCCTCCCTCAAGCTTTTTGACTCCTCTACAAGTTAGTATTTTAGTTTTCATTCATTTATTTCAGCCAAACTAAATGCAATCCTTTATTTATTTCCAAACTAACATGAAGGTAATCACTTCCTAAAACCCGTAGTGACAAATTTCAGATCTCCACACCAATTTTCACTCTGAAATAATTGGTTTTTTCCAGTTTATGTATTTTTAAGTCTGCCTTTAAAAATTCCCTTGTCTAATTGTTTAAATGTATTTTAGAATGGGAGATCTTTTAGTGAAGGAAAATATGAAAATCTGTTTCTCAAAGTTCACTGTGTGACTTATTGTTTAATTCAGAAATGATAATGTCTTCCATGTCAGAATGACTTCATTAACTCACTGTTGCCTGTAGAAGTTTATAGTCTTATTGCACCACCACAAAAACAGAGATTGTACTGAATTCTATTTTCTAGATTATTTTACGTGTAAAGACAATTATGTGCTATTAGATTCCATATGATATTAGGCATTCCGATTACTTCAGGTGGCACAGAGGATTTCAACTGTTAGAACATTTGCATAAATAATTCTAAGAATTAGCATCAGAACCATGCATCTAGCTAATAATCAGCATACAAAAAAACACAAAGTCGAGAATAAAGTATATAAATTCTTCAGCATTTAAAATCCTCCTCAGTCTGTGAATCTGGCCTTGTGACCAGATTATCACAACATTGATCTGATTATACATCTGATTAGACATCTGATTATTACAACATTGGGCAGACACAAAATGTCTTTACACACAAGATGAGTGTCAACTCTTCTCAAAAACCAGTGGGAAAATACTTCATGTGAACTTCCAGCAGGGAAATTTGTCATATTTTCTGTAACAATCGACATGTACACCTCCAACCAATGCAGTATCTGACGTGAGTTAGGCCTAGTTGGCATAGCTGTTAGTATCATTTCATGAACTTCAATCAAGTTTCTACTGCAGTAGAAGCAGATGAAAAATGATCAAGCACCTCTCCCAAATAACAGATGTCTTAGTGTGCTCAAGGAAATAAACATTCAAACTACATAACCAATCTCTTACTCATAAAGGAGAGCAACACCTTCCAGAGCATATGTAGATTGTAAGTGTTGACAACAGATCATTAGCACAAGCCAATCAGACAAATCACGAGTATCTCTACCCAAACCTATAATTACAGACACCCGGGTCCTAGGAAAAGTCAAGGTCTTCTCAAGGGTTTCTAGAAAAGACTCTGGGTAGGAAGGCCACATGTGAGTGCACCAAAAATTCCAGGACTCTCTAACCTCTGGGAACACAGGGATCTTGGACCAGGAACATGACAGGAGTCATCACATGGACCTGACCAACCTCACTCTCTGGGACTGCTCCATCTTTCCCATGAAACCAGAAAGATAAGAATATAAGAAACAGCTATGCCTTGCTCCTCCCTTTCATTGCACTGTCTTCTGCATGGGACACAAAAGTTTTTCAGGTCAATTGTAAAATTGCGTGTAGCTGTGATTAAATTGCTGCAGTAGCCAGATCCATTCAACCTCCTCTCTGTCATTTGATCTGAAACTGTGACACCTACCTACTTTAGCAAGAACATCAAATGCACACTTCCCCCTGGGCACACATGGATTGCATTGTACCTGGTCCTTGCCAGTCACATTTGTATGCCTAGAACTCAAATTTTCCACTAAAATGCAAGAAACATCTGAATCTAGTATTACATTGAAATTGGCTAATTCTTTTTGGGGACCTGCTTCTATGTAGATACTTTCTGAAATACCTTCTCTCACCTACAATCAGCTATGTCTGAGATTCAAATAGATCCAAGCTCAACCTTTCCTACATAAACATTAATTTTAAACATGTGAAGGGGATATTCCTAGGATAGAAAAAGCAATATATATGAAGATATGCAATTTAATATCTCCCACAAAAAAAAAAAGTGTCTTACTATTTTACTTGGACATGAATTTGTTGGTCAGTGCATTAACAAGGGATTTACATCTTCCCATATCCTTATTCACAGAATTATTAACTTCTAAGTATTCTGGTGGTCCTTTAACACCCAACATTTTTCACCAGAATGAGATTTTCATAATATGATACTTAATGAAGTAAGGGGAAAAAAACCCCAAACTGGTAACTGCTGTATAGTAACAAAATATAATACTTCAAAATTTATAATACTCTTTAATATCTGTGCTAAAAGTGACACAAAATGCAGGTATGCATGGCTCAGCATCAGGTGATGTCTTTCAGAATGTAGGAATTGCCAGTTTACACGATATAATTACCAGAATAAAGGTTGTTGAAACACTTCTTACTAGTTTGCTTTGTATATATGAGTAAGCCACACAGACAGAATATCAGCAGTGTGGTTATAAATGCAAAGTTTTCTATAACAGTAGTAATCTCTTTCAGTTAAATAGAACCATCCCCAGAACTCATTTTGCATCCTGCAGAAATCTATAATATCCAGCAGAGATAGGATGCAAAATGAAGTTTTATTAGTGAAGCTTTTCTCCTTTACCCTATTTTCCAATCTACCCACATTCTCCATAAATAAATAAAAAGTACAATCCAGCTAAAATACATACCATTTCCTTGAATGATTTCTGAAGCACACTGGTCCAACACAGACATGTTTGCCAATATTGTTACAACCTGTTGTTAAAAAAGAGAAGTATGTATGAAGGCTAGCCCTATAATTCAGTAATATTAAATAGCACCATAGTTTATAAAACTAGTATGGCAGAAATATGGCAAACCTATAACTAAAAAACATTCTTGTATTTGAACAGTCTATTCCCACCTCCATGATTTTTCAGAGGTCTTTATCTCACATATGGCTGCTAACTGAAATTCAGACAATAAGTAAGATGTTCTTTTCTTATGGTCTTATACTTGTGCACAAAATCTGTCTTAGAGAGGCCTGTGCAGCAGGTTTGTTCAGTGGTCAAATTGGTAGAACGAGGAGGATAAAAACTTATAAAAGTTAACAAACTGGAAAAAAAAACACAAAAAAAAAACAAAAAAAACACAATAATAACCAAACCCTGGAGTCCTAATTCAACCAGGAGCTGCCTGCCCCCAGAAACCAATCCTCTAGTCCCATTTCAGCTCAGGCAGAGCTCACAGTGCAAGTGAAGAACCAGCACATAGTATATATTCAGTAGTGCTGTTGTTGATACCTTTCTGGTGCCGGCTTCAGCTGAAGTGCTGGGAAATCCTCACAAGAGATTTTGAGTTTTGAGTCATGATTCAATGGACTATTTAAGGAATATTTTTCAGCTTCATTGAAGCCATGAGTTGTGTGCGTGTAAAAGCACTATCCTTAAAAGAACTGGATTTAAAAATCTGTTGATACCTTTCTTGAGCCAAGACCACAGTTAGCTGTGTGCCAATAGAAGCACATTTGCAATCTTGAGTTACAGAATTTCTTATCCAAAATAGTTTTAACAGTTGTTAAGATTAGGTGTAACTCAACTTGTTTAAAGTGATGTAGTAAGCCATTGACAGGCCTGGACCATGTGGTGCTGTTAGCTTTCACTCACTTATTTCTTACATTGTTACAATGTACTTTCTCTTATATATCCCGCAAAATGTTCTTTTTTACTTTGTCCTTCAAATAGCTCGATTTTAGCATGCAAACACATTTCAGAATTAACAGCGTATGTGAGACACCAAGTAATAAATGCTCTAGATCACTAGAATGCAAAATAGAAATAATATTCTTTCTTAAGAGGATTTAATTTTCTCTAATCCAGTTCAGAATAACTAAGCAGTTCAAAAATATCCATCAGTCTTAAAAATGGCTATCAGCCTTTTAACTGTATAGTATCATTTTATAAACAAGCAAACTTCTTAAAGTAGGCATGAGATCAAATCACAATTCTGATCTCATTTTGCTATTTTAAAAACAAGGATGACTCATTTCCGATGCTGTGACATAAAGGTCTTCCACTTTTGAAGGTAGTGTTACAGTGTCATGTCTCTGAATAAATATACTTACTTAGGATGCAAATGAGTTTCTGAAACTCTACAGAGTGACAGGTAGAAATATAGCAACTGTATATATCTATGTATTTATTCCATATTAATTATTAACTGTGTTTCAGGCAGAGTGTATATGTTTTCTCATTCTAAATTATATCCTGTTAATGAAAATTGCTTCCTCTGTGCAGAATCTGTACCCCATGTGGCTCTCTAAGCCACAGATGAAGAATTCAATTAACCACAATTTGAATACATGCCAATTATTCCACTGCTTCAAGTTATTTTGTCTAATAAGTATTTTCATACATTAAAATATTTTGCGTGCATTTCGACACCAAAAATTATTTGAGGTTATATCTATGCTTCCTTTGTGTTGATTATGTGGCCCCTATATTTTGTAATGTTTATGAACTGGCCTAGGGGGTTTATATATAACCTTCTCAAGAGGGGTGTATAAAAGACCCTTATGATGAAAAAACAAAATGTTCTACCTACATTATCCTTTAAAATCATAGTAGGGTTCAAAGACTAGTTTGAGAGTAGCTCAATCCATATGGACAGTTTTCTTTTTTCCCCTAAAAAAATAACATTTTCTTGTGATGTAAACAATGTAACACATAATAGCATAGTATAAATGTAATAGGCTGGCTGAATAATCTATTTTCCCTATTTTTTCCCATTTCAAAATTCATGCAACTTAAATGAAAATTGCCTCTAATACAGACCAAAGTTCAAGGAAGTCTCCGTCTAAAGATGAACTCTCTAGAGCAAAACACAAACTTAAATGTAGATTCAATTTGCTTTGAAAAGTAGCACTTCTGTGAGCACTGGTATTAATGAAGTCTCATCTCTTTTGGATTTAGTATTGATCAAAACCCATAACCACAAGTTTTCCAGTAGCATCTCTCCCACCACAGACTTTTTTTGTCTAATGATATACAGGCTTGCACCACAGTTTATGTTCTTTTCCCATTACCTGGCTCCAAATTTCATAAAACTTTAGGCAGTTTCTCAAAAATAACTGTGAAGACCTGTTGAATCAGCAAACCAGTTCAGATGTTATTGTGAGACAAGGAGAACACAAAGAGATACAGATAAAATGACTGCCTAAGCCTCATTTTGTGGTAGAAAATTACTGGAAAAAAATAGATACCAAAATCTCTCTCAGAACTGAATTAATTTTTAAATAACTGAAAGACTTGAAAATATTTAGCATGGAATCTGTACTGTTCAACTGCAATATTTAATATCAATTTCATTAATTGTTCATTAGTTGTTCCTGTAATAAACTACATTCCAAGATTACAAAGTACTGGCACCTAACAAAATTCATGAGTCTTGCAATTTTACTGGATTCCTTAGCCGTGCAATGAACTTGTGGTCAATTCAAAGTACAAAAAAGAACACGTTCTGAAGACTTGACACATGGGCCCCAATCATTTGCCAGTGCCATCCTATCGTGGAGAAGGAATGGGCTGAATCCACCCACAAACTCCAGTACTCTAGTGTTATCTTGATCTGTGAGATTTCCAGATATGCTACTAAGCAAATATTGTCATTGCTTCATCCTATGTGGAATTTTTTTATGCAACATCTGAGTTCAGATTCTATTGTCAAACATTATGCAGGATTACAGTGTACTGCCTTAGAAACCAGATCAATCAGAACTGATCTCATCCTGCATAATTCCCTGTCCCCGTCACCTGTATCCCAGTTAGGGCAGATCTGCTCTGGAGCTAGATCTTGATCCATGCTTTTCCAATGTCTGTATTACAGTACCACAGCATTAGCAAGTTTGGAAGAGACCTTAGAAATCATAAAGTCCAACTTATAATCTAACAGCAACCCATCATTTAAGCCTCATCCAGTCTGCTCTTAAACACCTCCAGGGTCAGTGACTCCACCACCTCCCTGGGCAGCCCATTCCAATGGCGGATCACCCTTTTTGTGAAGAATTTCTTCCTAATATCAAGTCAAAACCTCCCCTGATGGAGCTTGAGACTGTGTCCTCTTGTTCTGTCACCAGTTGCCTGAGAGAAGAGTCCAACCCCCACCGGACTACAGCCTCCTTTCAGGTAGTTATAGGTAGTGATAAGGTCACCCCTGAGTCTCCTCTTCTCCAGACTAAACAATCCCAGCTCCCTCAACTGCTCCTCACAGGGCTTGTGCTCCAGCCCCTTCACCATCCTCGTTACCCTTCCCTGAACATGTTCCAGTAACTCAACATCTTTCTTGTACTGAGGGGCCCAGAACAGGATACCGTACTCAAAGTGTGGTCTAACCTGTGCTGAGTACAGGGGAAGGATAACTTCCCTAGTCTTGCTGGCCACACCATTCCTGATGCAGGCCAGGATACTGTTGGCCTTCTTGGCTGCCTGGGCACATCCGGGACTTCACCTGTGAAGCAGCGCTCTCCAACAGACTGACGCGGGCTGGTCCACACTCCATTCTCTGCTATCCTGATCTGTCAAAAATTGTAGATACCTCTACAGAGCAAGAGTCCAATAAATCTGGTGGCTCCAGTTTTCTCTGTGAACTGGCAGCCTTAAAACCGCTGTACTAAAGAAGACCACAGAAAAATAAACTTGATCAACGAATAATCATCATAGAAACATGGAATGGCCTGAGTTGGAACCTCAACGATCAACTAACTCCAATCACCTGCCATAGGCAGGGACATCTTCCATTAGATGAGGTTGCTCAGAGGCCCATCCAACCTGACCTTGAACACTTCCACGGATGGGGCATCCACAGCTTCTCTGGGTAAGTTGTCCCAATGCCTCACCACCCTTACGGTAGGAATTTTTTCCTAATTTCTAAATTAAACCTACTCTCTTTCAGTTTGAAACCTTTTCCCTGTGTCTCATCACTAAATCATCTTGTAAAGTCCCTTTCCATCTTTATTGCTGGCTCCCTTCAGGCGCTGAAAGGCCTATTACAATCGTTTGACATCAGATGAAAGCTGAATGATTCAGGTCAGTCTTGAATGAGTTACACTATTAAAAACAACCAGAGGAACAGGCCTTTAGGGTTTATTCTGTGTTTAACACCTACCTTTTGCCATGTGCTATGCACTACTTACCTAAACCACGTAGGAGTGAGACACAGTAAAACGTAAAATGCCAAGAAAAGAATTGTCAGACCAGATCATGTTTTAGCACTTCTTGAAGAGGCACCAACTTAACAAAATATTAACATACAGAGAGTTCCACTGGGACTAGTAGGATTTTTTGTAAGACTAAGAGACTAAGTAGTTAACTTTCAAAGCTTAAAAAAACCCCATCCAAAATCAAGAAGCTTTGAAAGTTTGCCTTTAAATGGTCTGTTGGTGAATTGAGTATGCAGGGATATTTGAGAAGGAAGAGCCCCTTTAGTTTCATGGAAAAATTCCCTATTGAATAAATAAACTTAAAAAATAATAGAACTATTTCATACTTTTCAAATGTCAGTACAGCATCATCTTGCTATTCTTTCAGTCACTATGGAAATTAACCTGAAATCTAACTAAAAATCTCTAATTCTATAGGCAAAATAAGTAAACAGATAATAAACACAAATACTTTCCATTATATAATTATACAATTCCATTATACATTATACAATTGGCTGTGTTGATCTTGTTGGTTATTCTAGTAAACAAAATCTATTTTCATAATTTGAAAATTGTTTATTGTTCCACACACTTTCCTTCCATTCCCTCAACCTTTCACACACACTGAATTTATGAGTGATGAACCTTCCTTTCAATTCGGTAGTCTGCTTTGCACTGAACTGTAGAAATTTCAATTGTCAAGAGTAATTTAAATTTGAGAAACCTTGGTTAATTTAGAGCTTTAAAATTTTTTTGTTCAAACAGTCACCTTGGAAATTCTCTTGCTAAAGTATGTAGTTACACTGTAATAACTAGACAAATAATGGTGGCTAATAATGTTTGCTACAAAAGTGAAAACTGGATGAAAATGTCTTACAAACACATACAGTGTAAATCTCAAACACTTTACTTAAAAAAGAGATTTAAACATAAAAAGCATATAAGAAACAGAAGGCTTCTTTGGTAATGTTAGCTTAATGGGAAATTTAAGGTGATCTGAAAGTGTTTCCCATTATTGTGAAACCAACTATTCAGAAAGAAAAACCCAATAGGATTTGGAAGATCCTGTGGAAGATGCCTGTTATCCATTTTAGCCTGTTAAAGAGCCAATATCTTCCACAATTGAGAGTCCCTTACTTCATTAGTGGGAGGTGGAGGTGTCTATAGAGGTAGACAATGTGATGCTAATATACCTTGATTGATAATAAAGGCACTCTGCTCAGTCAGCTTTTATTAACAATCCTGACACAAGAAAGAAAGACACAAGCTCAGAAGAATTAGCAAGTAATTTAATTGAGTGGCAAAGTAGATCAATATAGAATTGCTAATTCTCTTAGTTAATTACTCCTTTAAGGCTGATTCATCGCTAAGTAATATTAATTTTTGTACATATTATAAGAGCATTTTGTAAGTCATTCAAATAAAGAACATAAGGATAAATCAGAGTGTGTTTGCAAAGTTCCAAATACTTATCTTCAGAAACTAAGAGGCATCTGACAACTACTCAGAAAAAAGATGGAGTCTCTGTTTCTAAATGTAAATTAAACCATCTGAATGTCACAATTCAAGGTCCATCTGCAGGTCTAGGTTTACTCTGAGGCTGTGCCAGGGAATTGTAATCTTGGCATGCTGAGGCAGAGCAACAGATACTAAACTTTAAGGAAACTTACCCTTTAGAATGTAGGAAGACTTTATTACAATTTTATTTACTTTACTTGATATTGCTGACTAATCTATAAAAGGAATAGGCAAAATAACCAGATTCTCATGTTATTTGTTTTAAAGAAGCATATAGGATATATATCCTGCTTGGGCCACAGGAATGAACACATGCCATAAACATAACTAAAATACACATGCACATAACTGAAATAGATCTAGATCTACAGTGTGTCTTCTCATTCACTTCTGTGGCCACATTTTTCTGTCTTTCAAATTAAAATGTGGGGGAAAAAGAATAATCATCTCTCAGATTTCTTTTATGGTGTTAAAAACTTCCAATGTTTTGAAACATGAGGGGAAACTTAGTTATTGTCATTTCAGAAGATTCAGTTCAACTGCCTCTAACTCAAGCAGAGTGATCAGGAAATAATTTCTGATGCCCTTCTAGAAGGCTGTAATTTTCTATTTGGGGAGGAAAAAGAAACCAGAAACTACAATCTGTAGAAGCACTCTTTATTAGCTCATCTGCTCACAATGAAAACTGAAGTCACAACTATCACCTGGACAAGTGATTCTGTTTTGGGAGGAAAAAAATCCCAGGCAAAACTCAGAAGCTGTATGAAATCTGTTATCTCAATTCCTGAAGGACTGAAGACAAAAGACAAAATCCACAGCAAAATGCATACAAACCCACCTCTGACTCACAGCTCTATGACTGGTACAGCCTGCAGCAAAGTCTCATGTTTATAGTTTCTGCAGTAAAGAGCCCAGCACCAGCCTGATTGTAAAGTGAAGCTGGCAGGCAAGGACAGAAAATAGAAACCACAACGAATTGTCTTGCCATAGCATGTTTCTTCTTCTTCTAGAGACTTTTCTTCAAAATCAGAACCGTGGAAATACTAGGAATTGATCCCAAAAACGAAAACCTCACCACACTAAGCTAGCAAGGAATAGCAGAGTTCTACGACTGAGCTAAGATTTCACCATTCCAACTGAACCTCTTGCTCTGCAAGTTGGAGCACATTTTATCCTAGATCTAAACTAAATGTGAAAGGCAAAACTGTAACTAAAAAGACATTTTATATCAAAAATTTTAGTGTTTAAGAAAGCGAGTCAGTTTTGGACCCTTGAAACATAGTAATCCATAACAGTGACCATATAAAATCAATCAATACTGTTATTTCTATATTTAGGTTGTTCGTATGTATATGTAAAGACAACTAGAAAAGATAACCAGCTGTCTTCACGATAACAAGCAATAAAAAAAAAAAAAAAAAAAAAAAAGTTGACAAAAATTAATACTTTCCCCAGAATTTAAGAAAATCAAATTGAGAAGTAGTACTGCAAGTTTCCTTCATCCAGATAGGGATTTTCAAAAACAACCTAACTGCTAATATACTTTTTGTTAAAAGTGTTGTTCTTTCACCATGTGTTTGGAAATATTTAAAAATCAAAACTGCTTTATGTTAAAGTAACATCTGTCTCTGCTCTTCTTTTGATAGTACAATCTCCATGTAAGAGTGAAAAGGGGGAAAGGCGAATAAAAACTCCACAAATGCCCTGAAAAAAAGGTGGAAGAGCAAAGAAAAGAATATGGAGCCTAGAGGAAGAATGGTATTAAGGATTTCAAATCTTAAATGAGACAGGTCTCAGGTTCAGAACTGGCAGTATCTCCCAAATACCAAGGAAACAAGAGAGAATTTGGCAGGAAGAACAGACAAACCATTTCCATTTTCTCCTTCCAACTTAAAAGTCTTTCTCCACCTCGGAATTTTTTGAAACCTAGTTCACTGATTTTAGACTTAGGAATAACCACTTTAAAATGGATGTGTTCGCTGCACATTGATTCTTTATCTTTGAATAAGAGAAGATCAGAAGGTGTTAGGTTGTACATCCACAACTTCACAGGTAAGGTGAGAATATCAGCAACACTGAAGAGACATGTGGGAATGCAGAGAGAAAACTTCTATTATATATAAACATACTGTGCACAAACATATATATTTCATATTTTCTGTGAAATATTTTTATATTTTCTGTGTAGAGAGTAAGATGATGTTTAAAGTCAAGAAGATGACTCCGACTGATAAAGGTTTTTTATAAACCCTTCTGGTGACACTGCTTAAACTCCTTTAAGACATCTGACTGCATATATTACACTGCTGAATTTAGGCATAAACTCTTCTGAAAGGATATTTTGATGCTACTTCAAAGTATAAAACCTATTGTTCAGAAAATAGGTATCTGCAGAAAGAAAAAGAACATGGCACATTCATTTCCATTGTGACTCAAAACTAAGGACTAAAGGATTTGAAAACTATCACTTTATGATGACTTTTATAACATCAGTAAGTCCAGCACTCAGTTCTAGATTTCTTGCCTGACCTAATCTAACACTGTCTGGGAAATGAAAGAATGAGTGATAGTGAAGACAAGAAGTCAGAATAGAGATTACACTCAGAAGTGCATGAGCAGGAAAATACTTTTTGCAAGCAACACACAATTTATCCAACATCTAGCTCCTGGGCAGAATGTTATTTATTTGTACCACCACGGAGGGTGATAACTAGCCAGTGCTGCCTGTCCCTAGAAAGGCTGCATAGATGGACATACTGTGGCTTTTGAATGAGACAGAAAGCCACAAAGCAAAACAAGGTTCACTCTACCTTTCCTGCATTTCAGCCATCTTTCTTCCCTTTTTAGCTTACAGTGAGTATGCTTCAGTCTATTTCAGCAAATTAGGATTTTTTTTAAATGCTGTGTAGTTTTTTGTTAGTTGTGTTACTTAATTTAAAGCTCTGTAAGAAAAAGACAGCATTTAAGTTTGAGGGGTTCTTATAATTACAATTAGACCATATTTTGTTGTATTTGTTATGAAACTTATTCTTACTTTAATTCTTTCAAAGTCTATCATAGCTTAGTTCTAAATCATCTATTTTTCTGGCCACAATGACTTGATCCTTCAGACATTAGATCATGAAAACATATTTCACATTGGTTGCAGATTCTAAAATAAAAACTTGAATTGAAAAATTTCCAAACCTTTTCGTGCTTACTGTATATCTCCCTAGGTAAATGTCTATTGGATAGGACATAATAATATATTAATAAATATATAAATATAAAATAAAATATAGTATATAAAATATATAAAAAATATAATATATATTTTATATATATATATACTGTGAAAAATAACTGACTATATTATATACTTAAAAGGAATTAAAGACAAAAGCCAAAGTGGCAATTTATACTCATAAACTTGAGTATTGTAGTGTTATTTTTCTCTTCAGCTGAGTGTNCTGTTAAAAATAACTGACTATATTATATACTTAAAAGGAATTAAAGACAAAAGCCAAAGTGGCAATTTATACTCATAAACTTGAGTATTGTAGTGTTATTTTTCTCTTCAGCTGAGTGTGTTTTCCTCATTGCAACTACAAACAGAGCATATTAAAAGGCAAAATATTCCATAAAACTGTCATAATTTTCAGACAGCGCTGCCACTCCCCTAATATAACATAGAAACAAGAGGAAAAATTTAGTCAAACACACACTTGTTTAGGATTTTGAAGGAAGACTCCTCTTAAGGCTGTTGTGTTACCTGGACATCAGGTGCTCAGGAAAAGAAGGCCCCAAGGTAGGATTTTATAGTCCCCATTGCCACAGGAGCAAACGAGTCAGCTCAGACACTTCCTGCAGCACATCAAGGAGAACATCACTTTTCCTGTCTAGTTTTTAATTCCAAGAAGGAAGGTAAGGGGTTATGTGAGATGGAATCTCCTCAGCTCTGGCAAAGAAGCCGTTCAATTCTCTTTTCAACAAGCTAATGAGATGCTCTGCAAGCTGAAAAAGGCCTAGAACTAGCTTATTGCCTAAAAACATCATACATATTTCTTACAATGTCTGCTCTCCTCCTAAAAAGAACAGGCTTGCTATGCTGCCCATAGAGCAAACTGCAAACTCACAGGTGACAGCAGAATTAAGATGAGGGCATAAATAAAGAAGGAAATCAAAACTATGAGAGCATAAAGGAGGAACAAAAAAAAACAACTTGAAGAATTGTACATATATAATAATAATATAAAGCCCTATCGACACCACAGCTGATATCCTTGATTTCACTGAAAGAGCGGTATAGTAATTATGCTTAATTCCATCTTTTTATAAACAGTCCTGAGCTGGAAAACTACTGACAGATATCAGTATAAGCTTAAGAAGCCCCAGTAACCTGTCTGGAACACAAATAATCAGTTTCCAAGGACCCCTGGCTCCTACTTAAGAGTGAACTTAAAGGTTTTATGTGGCAGTGAAGATCTCAAGTCTATCATAAATCATGGGTTTTTTTACTTCAGAGGTGTGAAGGGGATGGGCTTGTGAAGCCTGAGTTATGGACTTTTAGTTATATTCACAATGTTTCATAAACAGAAGTAGCTCAAGCAAGATCACTAGCAATTTCCATCCCTTAGAAATAACTACTAAACCCTCAAGCCTCATACATGTTACTCTGCTGAGACCAAATTAATTCCTGCGATGCCAAATAAACATTGCTCCTGCAACACCCCATTGCATGGCAGTACCCTAGAGGACCAAAAGAATTCCCTCTGAATTCATCTGTGCATTAGCACAGACCTTTAATTTTCCGTGTCTCTACTAAAAAAAAAAAAAAAAAAAAAAAAAAAACAAACCAAAAAACCACAAAAAACCAACCAAAAAAAAAAACTGATGAGAAAGAAAGAGAAAGGCAAAAGTGCATTAGCAGTATTTGCCAGTAAAATTTGCAAACAATCTACCAGACAGTTAGGACTTGATCCAAAGCTCACCGACATCAGTGGGCTGGTGATCAGATCCTTATTCAGCTTTTGGAGTTAATTTATCTTTGAACTGACTATTTTATATTTAGGCTGTAGTCTCCACATATCTTCCTTTCCTCAAAGTTCCACCCAGTTACATTTTGGATGCCTCCAAAGATAGAAATTCCACAGCCTCTCTGGGCCGCTGTGTCACTGCTTGTCCAAGTTCAGGATGAAAAAAAATAAAATTCTAGTACTTCAGAAGAATGAAACTGCACCTTCTCTCTTTTTCTTTTTTTTCCAGAAGCACATTGAAGTGGTCATATTTCATAATGTTCATTAAAACAGAGTCATTGAAAAGAACCAAGAATGGAATACACATGAAAATAACTTTGGTTTGGCTGTGTCAAAGCAGACATTGTGCTGAAATTTGCTGATCTCCAAACAAATGTGCTCAGATAGCAGCTTGCCAAGAAGCTCCTCACCTGGTCTCGGGAATATGGAGTATCCACTACGCGTTTGTCTGAACATGCTGCTAGAAGAATCCTTATTGCATTTAACTGGAGCAATATTTCACAAGCCATGGTATCAAAGAAAGTAATATTGGCAAGGGCTGCTGAAGCCAGCAGGAAAACTTCACCTGACGAGGCTTCTTGGCACAGTTCTAGAAATACAGAAAATAAGCTGAACAAAAGTCATTCCTTCATTGTGATGTTTCAAAGCAATATTGTATCATGAAATTTACGATAGTAATCTTATTGTCAAACCAAGTTCATAAATATCAAGTTAAGGAAAGGAAATTAAAAAAATAATCTTAGTTTTTGTCAATTTTACAATACCATAGAATTTTTGAGGGTGAAAAACACCTCTGAACTCATCAATTCTGACCATAAACCCAGCACTGCCAGGCCCACCACTAACCCATGTCCCCAAGTGCCACATCTGCATGTCTTTTAAACACTTTCAGGGATGGCAAATCAACTGCTACCTTGGGCAGCCTGTTCCAACACTTAAAAACAATTTCCATGAAATAATTTTTCCTAATATCCAATCTAAACCCCCCTGGCACAACTTAAGGCTATTTCCTTTTGTTTTATCACTTGCTACTTGGAAGAAGAGACCAAGATCCACCTTGCTACAACCTTTTTTGAGTGGTATGGTCTACCTATTACACCAATTTACAGTGAATATTTCAGTGTTGTTCAAAATAAACCTTGCTATTATAAAGTAAAATTAATAACAGAGGGCAAAAGGCTAACAGCAAATGATCCACAAGAGAATTACTCTGTTGTATATCTTCTTCTTTAGAATAAGGTACATATACTTGTTGCATATCTCCATTTCTCCACAGTCAAATATCATCCTGTGTATTTTCCAGCTCCAAAAAGAAGTGCTGAAGAGATAGCTACCTTTTAATTCCTTGCACACATGTACTTTATCTAAGATGTGAACCACCTGGTAATGGGATTTCTGCACAGTTTAAAAATTAAACATACTACAGTAATTCAATTACTGATTCATAAATATTACAAGGAAACTGGTGTATGATTCCTGAAACAGCTCTTGCAAAGTTACACACATTCTATTTTTAATTCTCACATTTCTTGAGCAGAATATGTTCTACTAAAATTCCTATGGAACTTAAACAGCAACAATGAAGAAAATGATCCATGAGCTAATACCTTCTTGGTAGGCTGTTCAGATGGCCCCTTGATTGTGATACACTATAATAACCTGGAAAATCATCTTAAATAAACCAAGTCTGATGCCTCTAGCAGTCTAGCTACAGCAGAACCAAGGTCAGCACAAGTTAATTCCACACACTGGATTCAGGGCAGGTTCAGTGCACAAGCTTGCTGCTGGACATCAGGAATAAATTGTTCCCTTGATTTCTGTAGCCCTAGTTCTGTTTGGACCTATTGAAGAATACCTAAATACATCTCAGATAATTCCCAGCCACTGCATAATCTCAGGCACTGGTACTACTATACTCTTTTAACATTCTATTAAAAAAAAAAAATAAACAAGAAAAAAAAAAACCACCCAGGCTGAAACTGAAGTGCTGCAGTTTGTAGCCAATGAACTCAGTAGAGAAATATCCAAATGTACTGATCTATTATACATGAGAAATTGAACTAGATGACCCAAACTGTACGTTCTGACATGGAGCTCTGGGAAACTGAATTTCCAGATCAGAGAGAAATAGAGAATCCTTAAATGAAAGCTTCGAGTATTTGAGAGGGTTATTTGAGTAAAGTGCCAGAAATAAGATATGCCTCTCCTTATAAAGTAATGAGAAATATTTTGTTTTTCTGAAGTATTCTCACTGACCCAGGTTAGGAAAATCTTGCTGTTATCTTTATCTCATTTTACCATGGACCAGAGACCCAGATAAGACAGATCTTTTATTTTCTTGTAACAATGCCCATAAATCATGCTATGCTCTACATTTCCTCAGAATTATCATAAAAAATGTAGATGTAGTGGGGAGCTTGTTTTCCATCAAGTTTAGAAAACACAACAGGCATAAAGGCTAACTGCTCTCAGAAATTGCTGTTTTACAAATGTCAGACAAGAAGATGTTTTGCCGAGTCTTTCCTATGGCTCTTAGGTTAGATTTTCACACAGATATTCATTTTTAAAATATATATAAACGCTATTTAAACATGGAGTGGCGTAAAAAATATTACGCAGTGGCAGAAACCTCAGTTTCAGAATTTTAAATTGTTCCTTTATCTGATAAGGTAAGTATGGTAGACATTGTTTAGGGGTTATTTCTAGTGAAAGAGTCCTATCCCAACCTGTTATATAGAGAACTTACTGACAAGTGCTGTCACAATTTCTTCCATATTTTCCAGAAAGCTGCTGAGGTGCTGAGTGAATGTGAGATGTGGAGATGTGATCTGTGCAATTACTGCTGCTGCTTCTGCATGAGTAGCTTCAGAATGGCTGTTATCAGTAAGAATGTCAGCCAGGCACAGTATCCCATCAACCTACGGAAAAACAACACATATGGGTTAGAAATACTCTACGAAATACTTTTGCAACCAAAGATGATTTTCCAGTTCTCTTTTCTTGAATGTGACTAAACTGCTCAACTTATTTTCAAAAATAACGAAGTTGGTGGCATTTGTGACATAGGAAGTTTCAATTTAGCAAATGAGAATGTGTCCTGCATGCAAGTAGCTGGCCAGCAGAAAGTCTTGCATTTCCTTCTCCCTTAATGTTCCTGTTAAATCAATTCTTAGTCAAAGTCTTTTCTGACAGACAGTTCAAGTTAATCATTAATAAAAAATAAGCTCTGATAAGCAAATGCTAACTGTTACTATTCCAGAGTCTCACTTGAGTTCTTGTCTGAGTGTGTCTTATTTCAAGATTTGAACCTGAGTGTGCAGTAAGCTCTAAACAGACTTTTTTTTGCCAGTTTTGTCTGAAATTATCACAAAGCCAACACAGGATAAAGAAAAATACTCAAGACAACCTTGACCAAACTGTTCCTGATGAGCTTGCACAGCACTTACATTAAAGCTAGGTCCACATAGTCCTGGCTTACTTTGAAGAGAAACAAAAATAAGTGAAATTACATAAGTTAGTGTTTGTAGAGTGTTTGAAGTGTTCTTACACAGTTCAGGCAGATAGACCATATAGGCACGCCTTGCTCTAGATTATAGAAGACCCACTGACACAGTGAAAGACAGCAACAGAGCTCATCTGATAGGATCATCTATTAGCCACCAAATGCAGCAAGGGAATATTCTCTGTAGACAAGAGCATAATCTGTGAACTTTCAAATTAATAGCACTATGTTTCTCCTCATTTTACATATCCCTGAATAAATTATCATGTTGAAAAGCAAGTAGTTAGGTCATAGAATCATAGAATTAGTTCAATTGGAAAAGACCTCCAAGACCACCAAGTTCAATCTTTGACTGAACATCGCTTTATCAACTTGACCAAATCACCAAGTCCCACGTCCAGTTGTCTCTTGAACACCTCCAGGGATGGTGAGTCTACCATCTCATCTCCCTGGGCAGTACATTCCAATGCTTGATAACTCCCTCTGTAAAGAAATTCTTCTTGATATCCAACCTGAACCTCCTCTGGCACAGCTTGAGGCCATTTCCTCTTGTTCCATCACTGGCTGCCTTAGAGAAGATACCAACCCAAACCTGGCTACAGCCCCCTTTCAGGCAGTTGTAGACAGTGATAAGGTCTCTCCTGAGTGTCCTTTACTCCAGGCTAAACATCCTCACCTCTGGACACTTCATAAATACAAAGAGGAGTTGTGAAGGCTTAGCATTGAGATATATTTCAACAGTCAAACTGAAACAAACCCATGTTTATGTCATACACTCACTAAGACTTTTTCTTAAATCTGTTGTTAAAGACTAAATTCTTTGTCAATTCAAAGCTTCCTTGGAACACCAATATTAAGTCCTATCCACTATCTTCAAATAGGATATTTAGCAGATATCTTATTCTCATTTTTGTTATTTATTAATACAGAATTTTGAGATATCTTAATTACTTATCCTGCAATGGACGTGAATTAAATTATTTGATAAGCGCTGACAGTTATTGTATTGTACAGGAAAAGCTCTCAGATTAATGGGAGCAAAAATTACCCCCTGGAAGATTATTCACTGGGATGCACTTTTTAATAGGCAATAGACTACATCACTGAAACTCTAATAACATAGATAAATACAAAAGAAATTATCTCTCTCTTTTTACTCAGATCACAAATGGGATATAGTGTAGAAGCTCAAGTACTGGCAAAAACAGGAATAAATTTTCAACATTAAACTTTTTCCTGACAAGCTTTCAACATTAATCTACCTACAGCAAAATATTTCCTTCTAGTTATGGCAGAATTCTACAACTTGAAATGCTTAAAACAGAAGATTCACATAATTCACTTGGCTTCAAGGTATATTAATAGATCTCAATGTCAAGAAGTAATATATGTTCTCACAAGATGATTTAGTACCCAAAGTGCTAGACAATATCATATGCAAACCTCCCCATTTTGCCACCTTGAAACCTCCCCAGATCACACCTTGTCTGGAGTTCAAAGGATGTTAATAACAACAGTCAGTATAAAAAGTTAAACATATTCCAAGAGACTTAAAATTATTTCACAAGAAACTTTTAAGATCTGGTCAACATTCTTCAGCTCTACATTTGCTGGTTAAAATTCACTTGGCTAACCCCTATTCAATGACCTCAACAAAACTACTGTAAAGCAGTTTTAGGCTATTAGAGAACAAGTAATGGCTTATGAAAGGCATGTACAAGCACATGGCTAGATTTTTCCATCCCACCTGTTTGTTTAATCTACACTATAAAATACAAGCTTCTAACAATACAGGGCTGCACTCAACTTTTAAATCACATATTCAATTCCTTTATTTACTAAGTAATTGTTTTTTGTGAATTAGGAGATGGTTTGTGAAAAAGAAGTGGATGTGTTTTTATTCACCACTAATATAAATTGCATATTTTGGATCCATGGAAGTTAGCACTAGTTATTCTCCTTCCTATTCAGAATCATGTAAAATACTACCAAATTCAGGCTAAAATTTGCTCCATAGACTTTTTTATCCCATCTTAAATATAGAAAATAAAATAATTCCACTTCAGCAGGCAACCCCATTTATAAGTGTCTAGCAATAAATTTTAAAATGACAGAGGAACAATCTAATAAAAGCACTTTAACATCCAAAAAGAAATTGCTGCTCAAAGCATTTTTATAATTAGCTTTCACACTGAAAGGAACTTTGGAAGGCTGCCATGTTTTCTGTTTAATTTTGGTGAAGTAATCAGCTAAATGTCAAATCTGTTCATCACCTTGGCAATACAAAAGTACCAGTTAGCCAGATAGTGCAAACAAATGAATTCCATGAATGCAACAAGATCCTGTGGAGACCCTGTATTTGAGGAATGGAGTTCAGTAAATGCTTGATCACTAGTATTTCAATATTGATAATTGGAGAAATGCCAGGAATTTACATCCTTATGAGCATAGCTCTGTTACAGAAACTTAATCCAAGTGACAAAATAAATGTGTGACCATGTTACTACATAGATCAAGATTTCTGACAGGAAATTATTTCTTTTCTCTACAACAGGAATGAATGAGTTCTGGGGCAACATTCTTTGTTCTTCAGCGTACCTGTTTTTCTCCTGAAAATATTAAATAGAACTAGGCATCTGTTAAAGATACTGATACAGAACTTGAGATGAATTGCATTAACCACCTCATGATTTGAAATATTATACACAACAGCAATCTTAACTCTGTGCTTTCCACAGGGAGGTTTCAAGGCAGGCTTTCCATGCCATCCTGGGAACCAAGATCCGTTGTCTTCTTTTTAGTAATGTCTGTGTTCTTTCGTATAAAATGTTGTCAAAGGCCTTTTGTCATATTATGACTTTCTCCACCATTCTGCTTCACCCATTTAACAATCAGATGATATCTACATATTGGTAAACTTTCTCTTTTTTTTTTTTTTTTTTCCTTCTCTAAATTGATTTCTTAAGTCATCTTCTCAGATTGGAAAGTCTTACAGACTATCAGCTGATTTCTTACTATCCTATCCTTGGATAACACTATCAGCCTCCAACTGGTGCTTCTGGTAAGCAGAATCAGAAGATTCCAGAGCAGTTTTTTTAAAGGAAGAATGGAAGAGAGGTCTTGAGATCCAGATATAAGACAGGAAATGTGGAAACAATATTGCAAAGGGGATCACCTAAAACACTCAAACTTCCCAGAGGAGAATTACAAAAGCCAAGGCAAACAGTTAATCAAACAGTTAAGAACTGACAGATCAGAGCTGTGTTTGTTTTATCCTTTCATACATATTCTGAAATAGCACCTCCTGCTTGAAGTTAGGACAGGTTAACCATAGGTGAAGACACGAATATTAGCAGACTAAACCAAACATATATAGGTTGATAAAAACCTAGATCCGTCAAAATTTATAAAATAAGGAAGAGGGAGACAGAGAAGGAAAGGAAAAAAATCACCATATTCATAAAATGTTTGAATACTCTCCTCAGGATTCTTTGAACACAATCTACTTTGCTCCCCAAACTACCATATGAACTATGAAGTAGCTTCGCTACTTTTCCACTCTATTGAAAACATCATCCAGCAGAACCCATATACTGTTAATTTGATGACTTTACTTGGTAATTGAATTCCTGATTATCAAGACTGAGGTATATCCTGTGTAAATTTCTGTAATTTATTCTGCACCTGTAAAAGATCTAAAAGTCTTGCTTAATTTTTACAACAAAGGAAAGAAGGAAAAAGGACAAAAGTATTTGCCATTGCTCAAATGATCATTTATATTTGAGTTGTGCTGCCATGTGCTCTGCAGATAAAAACGGCCTTAGTTCCACTAACTGAAAATTGTGCTGATTTATACCAGATGAACACTTTGTCAGCTGTTTTGAAAGGGAGATGATATATTAACCAAGTGATGGCATTATAATGTCCACAAATATGATTCCAAGTAATCAGAGCTACTGCAGCAATTCCATGGCAGCAGCAGTGACCAGTGAATAAAACTGCAATGATTTTTATAACTGCTGCTGTACAACAGTGGCCATGGCCCCTAATTTAGAAGCTATATTGCATGCAACACAGAATAGTCTGGGGCTTAATGGAGATTAAATGGTTCCTAACTCAGTAGCTTTAAAACTACTGTCTACAACCTTAGCTTTGCATCTAAATTGGTGAGTTGTACTTCACTTCATTGAAGTTTCAACTACAGCTTCTCTTTTAAACTTCCCTCTTCCAGAATGTGGTCAAGCTAATGAAAACATATTTCTTCTTTTTACATTTAGCCTTAAAGAAGGAATATGAACTTGATCTGCATTATATGAGGAATATTGCTGAATGGCATAAAAAAAGAGATAGTTGGCTGTATCAACTTGAAGGATACATCAATGTCTAAGTAGCAACATTGAAACCATGTTGCAGGGAGAAAAATACTGCAGAGCGAGACGAAAAAGGAAGATCGTTGCTCTCAGCTGACTAGGAGTGAAAGGATAAATCATGCAAAAACTTTTTCTCCCCATGTAGCCTAGGGAAAATGGTCATGCATCTCAGAGTGCATGTTCTTTGGCACTCAGAGATGCTCTAAGCCTGTTGCAGATAAAAAGCATAACTGTTTGTCAAAGAGGTACTAGAGAATAATCACTTTGTGGAAAGGATGGCCAAAATCAGTCAGGTAGCTATCGAGACCTCTCTTGTCTTTACATCAAGGAAAAGAGAATAGACGGCTTTGAACTCCCTCAATTTTGAGGATTGATATCAAGTGTAAGACAGTCTTTTAAGTTATTTATTTTGTTGATCAAAGAACAGGAACTGCACTGCTGTTAGCTTAGCAACTGATGTATTCCCACGCCCGTAAATCATTGCTTACAATGTTTCAAACTACTCTCTACAAACATAGGTAAACCACCCAGGGTTACATTCAACTTTCCTGACCTACTCCTCCAATATGATATGCCTCCAGTTCTACAGAAAAATTGCTAAGTGTCTACAAAGGGCAGGAGATGAGACTGCAAAGGAATTCTCTTGCAGTTATATAGAAGTTATCTGTGGTATAGGTGCTTCTACTCAACCACTGCTGGTGTTCTCAGAACTGAGAGGCATTGATAAAAAAATCAATGGTCAAAAATGAGCATGGTGGTTTGGAAAAAAAAGATATTTGCAAAGGCCTTTCTACTCAGTATTTGTTACATCCTCTTTCTCCTATTCTGTCAAAAAAATCACATTAATGACTGTGTTATCAGTAGTGTCAGGACCCTATAAGAAAAGGGAAGAAATATTTATGCTTACAAATGATAAAGTTAGAGATTAAATTATTCAAGTTATGTGACACAAGACACCAAATGTTTTTCAGTTTCCTTTGCCCTACATTTTTGAGAGCTGGATATACTGGTTTTATTTTAAGTTGTAGGAATCTATTCCTATTTATAAGGTTTTCTTGGTATTTGCATTACAGATTCCAGAAAGTATACATTTGTTGCTTTTAAATAATGGATAAAGCTTTTTATATTATATTTTGGGGTCTGAAATCCATTAAAATGAAGCCATACAGATCCCAAAAATGGGCTTGTCAATAAGACGAGAGGAACTGTCAAGTGTTGTACAAGAATGCTGAATAAGATACTAGGACCTGAAGTCTGAATTAGAGAAAGACCATATATTAGTATTTTTCACATGGGCCTCATTTTTATTTACCCTGAGGGATCATAGTCTGAGAAAAAGAAAAATACTCACCTCAACTATTTCTATAAACAAACAGAGGCTCCAGGGCTATGCATAGCAGAGTACTCCAGAAAATAAGATGTGCTCACTGAAAAAAACATACTCCAATCATCTACTTTTAAATAAATAATGTCACAGACACTTCATTGCATGAGGGCATATTCTCAAACAGCTGGTGTTTGGCACTTAAGGATACACTTCCAACATGCTTGATTACTTTGTATCATTTAGATTTTGGCATGATACCATGGATTTCATTTTCAAGAAGTCAGTGTACCTCTTCATGAGAAAAAAACAAACCATGCAACGCCACAATTTTAGAGGACCCTCTTATTCTATTATAATAATGAGAAAAGGCCTTCATTGGAAGAGAGCAGCATGGAGGTCACAGTCAGTCATTATCACCTAATCTAATTCTTTATAGTGTCTTTCTTCTCTCAGGAAAAGTATCTGATAATCTTCCTAGAATTCTAGATTTGTTTAAGTCAGTACTTTGAAACCTTAACATGATTATGCTAAAGAGTTGATTAAAAACAATAGTACATGGTATTGGTGGTAATATTTCACATACAACTTCTCCTTTCATCAAATTAAAATTCTTATACCATTACACCATTACTTACACATACAACACAACTCTACCCTAGTCTCAAAGTATGACAACAGAAACACCACAGCAGAAAGCTGTGCTACATTAAAAGGGGGAGGGGGGGGGAGAGAGAGAGAGATGAAGCAGTGGACATAGCACAGGGTGCAACACCTGGTTTTTAAATGTGAGATTCTGCAAATGCATTTAAGAAAAAGATCTGTATGCAAACAATTTCAATGGTGTCAGTCAGTTTGGCCTTAGAAATACCCTGTCTCTGAAACGCAAGGCTTTTGTAGAATCTGAATGATAAGTACACTAATAAAATGCACTATAACAGTAGAACATTTATCTAATATAATGTATCAAATATATCAGCAACTTGTTCAGAAAAATGTTTTTATGTCTAAATTCACATAATTGCCAAAATGACTCAGTGCTTCACCCACGCTTCTCTTCCCAAAACTTGTTGCTTTTAAGAAAAGTACTATTATGCACCAAGCACTAATATAATTGTTTGTTATATTCATTACTTCACAATGGCTGTTCAGTTATTTTAATAAATTAATTTAAATAAATTAGCTCCAGACCCAACCTTGGATGTGCCAGATTTTTACTGGCAGAGAATTTTTACAAGCAAGTTATAGAGTTTTATGATAGTCATTTATAATGAAAACACTCACAGCACTTTAGCTATAAAACTTTTTGCAAGCAACTCAGTAAGAGTCCATTTGTGTTTTAATAACAACAGAGGAAATTACTACCCTTGTTTAAACAAGAATTTCAGAAAAGTAAAAAAGTGCCAGTTTTCATCTGGTGAAAATTGATAGAACTTTACTGGTTACAGCAGACTCAAGCTATTTGGACCTGAGATTCCTCTACTGAAAGTTAAGAAAGCCACTTTGGGTCTCTTACAAACATTGATTTCTTTCTATGACTGCAGTGGCAATAAAATAATTTCACAATTGCTTTACACCTAAGAAAGTCAAGTTTAAGACCAGCTATTTGCATACAATCTTTATGAGCAGCCAGAGATCTACTATGAGCCACCAGGTAAAGTGGGCTCAGATGTTTTTCTCCATTAACACCTTTCAGTACTGCTCTATGGTCAAACAGTTTTTACACTGACTCTATATTAGAAAAAATAAGGCCAGTTCTAAACTGCTGAGAAAATGGAGTATTTTTATGAGTTAACTTTGATTTTTCTTCTACTCAGTATTGCTCACTGCCTTGACATGCCTCAACATAAATAAGTATCCTTACCAAAGAAAATAAATGTATATATTTGAAGTTAAGCTTGTGTTTGAACACTGCATTGAAGGAGGAATAAAATCCACAAATTTAGTTACACATTCAATAGAGATTATTTTGTCAACAAGCAAAGATAGTTACAAGAAAGCACTTTGTTACAGGGCCAGTTCCATTTTGCATTCAAAATAATATTTGCAAAAGTCAAGCTTATTTTCGTAAAGTGATCTCACATCAGAAAAACAGGTCAGAACTGACAAACTCAATTTATCTAGTGAGCAGATTCCAGCTTCAAAAGCCCAAGATTTTCTCCAGTTTTTTTAGATAGAAAAAGGAGTTAGCCTTATTGTTATGGCAAAGATAAAACCTCAACTTACCTACCATATTTTAGCTGTGCAGATTTGTGAAAGTAAAGGTGTTTTTTAGGAAAGTCCCAAATACTGTTCTGATTCTGTCATCTAGTCACTGCCTGTTTTTCTAAAGGAACCAGTTTGTTCACTCTTAGAATAATACAAGAGACGTTATGACAGAAGGAACCTAAAAACTAGCAACTACTGAATATTACAATTTTCCTATAACACTCCAGGTTCACTTCTTATAAGCAGGAAAACCTCTAACTCCATATTAAAAACCAGCCAAATCTTCCAGATCTATAAAGCTCAAGTCTGGACTAAAAATTTCACAGGATCAAGCTCCATTGTACCATCTGCCAGCCCATAATTAACAGGAGAAGGATGACTGCAGTTCTCCATGGAATAGTAGTGGGCTTCCCCTGGCTGCAGGAGAGGCTCCTGGGACCAGGAACTCTTCTTTTTCAAAGGCAAGTAGAGATAACATAATAGGACTTTAGAAGAGGGATCGGAAAAATGTGTCAACTAGGAAACCGGGGTATATACTTGTCACTCTGAAAGCGGAACTGCAAAACCCTTGAGGCCAAAGACTGTACTTTTAGATTGAAGTGCAACAAACTTCTAGAGAGTCAAATTCAAGGAATCTAGGAGAAAGAAAATGCTGTTTTGAAGGACAGTGCTTTGCTAGACACTAGAATGAAGTAATGGCTTATTGTATTCTCTTCTGAGACTTGCCTGCCATGCACTCTCCCTTTCCAAGAGCATTAATAAACAAAATGCTTGTCTCTTTCTGGAGAATCCAATCTAGAACAATTCAGATTGTAAATAAAATATCAAAATAGTTTATTAAAAATATTTAAAATAGTTCAGCCCTACAGCTGACCTAGAACAAAGGGAAGAAATAATTGGGCATTGTATTTGTATTAGCTTTGGAAGACATGTTTCATAGTACAAATGTGTCCAGCTTCATTGGGCAGCAGGTCAAATTCTGGTCAAATTCCATACACCCCTAGGAGAATGTTGGAACAAACTAGAGCTAGCACTGTAATCCATGATAACAACCACCTGGGAAAAGTCACTGCAAAGTCTGTGCTATGTCTCTCCCACTATTTTTTACCAAAGATGAATCCAGTGTATTTTTGAAATTTCCTTCAACTGATTGTTGAGGAAGGTAAGCTATACAAAAAAACCCTCAACATAAACAAAATATGCCAAATTCAAAGCCAACAAGGATCCTGGAGACGAAAAAGGATTATCAATACAAATTTTAAAAGCAATCCCTGCATTTTATTATTGCTTCTCATATTACCTTCTTCATACATTTTATAGCAAGTGCTTCGTATTTACTGGTTCATATAAGACAGAAGTCCTTCTAGCAGAGAATATGTCAATAACTAGATGTAAGTGCGTTACTTCATGTTTAAAGGAGCTTGAAGGGGAGATGAACCAAAGGAGAACAGCAAACACAAAATTACTTAGAGTAACATCGATACTGTGTGCAATACAATGGTAAATCCAGTACAATAAAGATGCAGGGTTTGCTTCTCAGCTGAATCTGACATAGCAAGACACATGTGTCATGGGCTAGGGAATTCAAGCACTTCCAGTTCCCTGGGGCACAAATCATCAAAAAACCTCTTCTGAGTCAGGGGAAAAGCAATTTATTACAACCTTTAAACATAAAATAAATTCTGCTAAGAGGAGCAGAACATTAGAACGCATGTGGATACATCTATGAATATTTCCTAGGTGAGATCCTAAGACTTGTAATCCAGTTCTTTTTCCGGGATACAGGATAAGGTGGGAGCAATCTTCAGTAACAAAAAGGTGACTTATAACTTCTAATTATTTTGCTCAAAACAAGTCAAGTATCTAGCTCAAAAATAAATTGCAAACCCATTCTAACAGCTGTTTTACCCTCTCTTTCAATTAGAATTCCTTCCTCAGCCTAGAAAGTAGTACTTCATATTTGCATCAGCCATGAACCTCATATTACACACTTGAGGCAGATTCTCACTCCTGGGTGATTTAATTTTCCTCATACCCTGTGTTATACAATTAAGACAAAAATCTACTTACCTGCCACCACATAGTGTTTGGATAATTCCATTGTAATGATGCCTTCTATTATCATTGAAATTAGATGTCATTTCTCCAGAAATTATGAGAGTGTACCTCACTCTGAATAGTAACCTAATCAACAGCAAGTCCTGATGACTTAATGGGATCACTTGCTAAGAACTGTATTGCAATATTGACAGAGTGTTAGCTTAATAAGCAGTCTCTTCTGCTAAATGACTTTTGCACCTATGAAAACGATTCCAAAGTGTGTAATTAAACTGGTCCAACTTCCCATTCTCCCTTTTCTTAAACTCTTCCTTGACTGCAAAACAAAAATTACTTGAACATGTTTTCCTTCATCCAGCTTCTCTTTGCAGATCTCAAATAATTCCAGCATGGCCAGAATGTCAAGGCATCCAGTGTTTATAATAAAATGTTAAAATAACAGAATAAAGCAACAAATAAACAAACAAACAAACAAACAGAGGGTGCTAAGGCAATTAATGATGAAAATTTTCTAGGAACTCAGATCATCATCCTCATTCATCTCATTTTTGTGATAATATCAGACACTGAGTAGGTATATGTACAAGCTGGAACAGAAATCTGAGCTCAATAGCACCTTGTATGCAGAAACATTATTTTAATCAATTCCTTTCAATTATTCCCAAATCCATGCTCAACACAACTATTTGCAATATGAGATGCCTGAGAAAGCAATAAATAGATGATGACAATTCCCATGGAACACCATGTTGATCAGCCTCCTAAAAAAATACATTCTTTAGAGAATTCTAATAGTCCTTTCACATTATGACACATTGAGGACTCCACATTATGGGAGGATTGATCTGCTTACACGGTACTATTTGTCCTCATTTATTTTTGCTAGTGCTACTGTTAGCATTGCCTGAATTTAAAACATGAAGACATATTCCCTCAATACTTCCTTCACACTTATCTGACATGTCTGGCATTCCTCCTGTTCTCATTCCTCTTTCATGCACCTTTATAGCCTATCCAGACTATTGCATCTTAGCCCAGACTGTTACTGAACAAGCAGTTATGCTTTCCTTCTGATGGCCCTCGTCCCCATGCACACATCCTGCTCTTCACTTTCTCTTCGGGCTTTTCAGGCTGATACAGTACTTTTAGAGCAGTAGGAATCTAAGATATTTTTTACTTCACTCTCCAGGACACTTCTGCATTAGATGTTGATTAAGGGGGTTTTTTTATTTTTAATTAATGGAGTTAAAGCAGCAGATCTATCCTGTAGGAAAACAGCCCTCACACTATCCAGAGTTTGTTGTGAATAGATAGAAAGACTAGAATTTTTCAGATTAAAAACCTGGTTGACAGGTCTTGCCTTAAGAGGACACGTCAGTGGTGCATAACTTTGGTCCTGCCTCATAGACCTGTTTTCCCAGATACTCCCCTACAGTCCCAAACACAGGATAGACTCCTGTCAGCCTTACCCAGCAGCAACGCAAACTTTGCTGTAATTCTGGCCTCCACTGGGTGCCACTATTGCATAGTGCAATGTGTGCATACCCTGAGTGAATCAACAAACTCACAAAACCAACTTTCAACTTGCACTTCGCTCCTGTCAAGTTTTCAAACTGTATGCAGAGAATTACTGCTTAGCTTATGCCCTTAAAATGCCACATGATAATCCTTTTAGAGCAGAAATAAGAGGATTTAATTCTTCCTGGATCTCTATATCTAAAAGGCTCAAATGCAAAAGTGCTCAGATTTTTTCCTGATTTTGTACTTGAACAAGCCTTTTAGCCCCATGTGTAGACCTGTTCCTCCATGATGACTGATAAAACTTGGCCCCATATTTTTCTTTTTTTAATCTCTAAAGGAACAATACCCACACGGCTCTGAGCAACCTGCTGTAGTTGAAGATGTCCCTGCTCACTGCAGAGAGGTTGGACTAGATGATCTTTAAAGATCTCTTTCAGCCCAAACTGTTCTATTATTCTATGTCCCCATTAAAGTTGCTTTGATGACATCTTAACTACCACAAGGGTAAATCCTTGTCACAGACCAACAGAATACTCACTCAGTGTTCTTAAACTGTGTGCCCATCACAGGGATGGCAGTAACACTGAAAATACATTATCAGTCAACTTAATTTAATGGCAATTAAGTATTAGTTTTATGGTATGGATATAATTCCCATCTGATGGTCCGTGGCACAAAACTTGCTAAATACCATTCTGATGACTCAACCTGGAATCCCAAAATAATTAAACATAATGTTCTGAATTACCTTTTAAAATTCTGGCCAGATAATATAATCACCTCTGGTCTGCCTTTTTAACATTATCCTTGCTCTCAGAGTTTGCTCCCCACCCCCCACCTTGGCTTCTAATAAATAAGTAAATAACTACTGAATGGTAACTAATATTACAAGAATATACAAATATATGCTGGTGTTTTGGGGGGTGCTGTGTCTTGGGGGGGAGGGGAGAGTGTCTGAAGGGTGTTTTAAAAGGTGTTTGCTTGCTCCTTGTCTGTGTAAAACCATGTTTTTTCCTTTAAGAAAGAAAGCTGAAGTCTGGGAAATCTGCAGAGCTTTCTTCCCTGCCTGTCCCTGCGTGCCAGGGCAGGGCTCTCCCCCTCCTGCCCTCTGGGGCCTGGGGGAGGGGACCGAGGCAGCCCTTGTTCCTGCTCAGTCTCTCTCTTGGGGGAGGTGGGGGTCGCCCCAGCTGTCTCCCCACAGTTTCCCCAGATCAGGAGAGCAGCTGCGGTCGATGGTGCAGAGCCCCCCATCCTCACTCACTGTGAATCGGCACCGGGGGAGAGACGAGACCGGTGATAGGCAGGAGCGCGGGCGGGGCACACCGGTGGCTCCGGGGCCAGCGCAGGCTGCTGTGGCGGGCCCGGGTCCCTCGCCAGCGCAGCACAGAGCGTGTGGCTCCTGGCAGCAGCTCCCGTCTGCGGCTCGTGGCCAGCGCATGGCGGCGCCACTCCCCAGCCCCCCTGAGCAGTGGCCAGCCCCAGCTCTGAGCAGCGGTGGCCGGTCCCAGCTCGCGGGCAGTCCCTGCAAGCAGCGAGCGCCCATGACAGGAGGCGCAGGCTGCCACGGTGCCTCCCCAGATCTCATGCGGCAGGGTGGCAGCCCCGGAAGCGGCCCTCGTGCAGCAGTGTGGGCGTGGTGGCTGCTCTGGGTGGCTCCTGTGGCCCCGCTGTCCCAGAGGTCTCTCCTGCGGAGGTCTCTGGGACAGTGGCGAGGCCTCGCACTGGCATCGTCCTGGCGGCGGCCGCGCAGAGGGGCAGTAGCCACTCCAAGGCTGTCCACAGGGTAGCCCGCGGCCAGTAAAGATGGCGCCTCCAAGCCCTAAGCACGCGGTTTTCGGCAGGAACCGCCATCTTGCCTGGAGTGAAGACCCCAGAAGAGAGGTGGAGCCCGGCTCCGCTGGCCAATCAGAAGATGGTTTGGCCAAGAAGACCTCAATAATTGCACGAGACTTTACTAGAGTAGCCCTGCTTGAGTGCTCTCAGCATTTAAGCTGCTGTTCGTCAGACAAGACAAATTCTTCCAAAGTGATTATCACCCATGTAGTTGCTGTTATGCATAATTACTGAATCATATCAAAAACATCAACAAGATAAAAAAAACTATCTACCTGCTCTTTAAATTGATGTGTGTCTATTATACGCACATGGACGTAAACGAAGCATCACACATGGAAAGATTTGGGCTATCATGAAACTGGAAAATCCCCGTCTTTCCATTAACAGCTGACCTAAAAATTTCTCAGCAGGTGAGAAGTCCAGTCCCACTTAGAGGGATTTAGAACATATATGGTCTATCTCACCAATGGCTAGGAAAACTGCTGTTCACAGCCACTAGAAATACTTTCCGAAGGGGTCTTGTTATGCCTTCAGGATTTTTCTAGGTAATTGTCAGGCTACCAGTTGTCAACTATTGCTTTCCAATTTTATTTATCTGTTAGTGGGGGTGGTTTTATTCTCTTTTAGATTTAAATTCTTTCTCTTATTTTATAAGCCTTAATTAACTGGGGATTCTGGCCAGTATAGGTGAACATTTGTAGACAAAAATGTGACCAGGAAATGCTTTCATCATGTGTGTGTGATGATGCCATCACATGCAGATCTTACATGACTCTAGTTTTACATCTTCCTATGACAAGATCTCCAGTGACATAGGACTCAGCTTTATGAGCATCCAGCTCTACATTGCTTCACTCAGATCAAGGCAGTCACAAACTTTTCTCAGGAAGAGACTTCTTTGAAAATTCAAGATGTACAAAAAAGGTACATACTGCCTTACAAAATATAGGTGCTGAAATAGGTGGGAGAAATGGGTATAAAGTCCCGAGGGACAGAGGGAGGGCCTTTAGCTGGTATACTGGCCACTTGGTTTCAACTAAGAAGAGAAGTGTAGGGACTAATAAAATTAGGAAGACAATTTCTGCTCTACGGAGATATTACTGTTGACAGCTGCTGAAGTTAATAAGTAGGCTATATCATGAGCTCTGTCTTTTGGCAGTAGCTATCTTGCCTTTGGAGAGTCCACCTGATACAGGAGTTCCTTTCTTCAACAAGGTTACAGAAAAAGTGAAATTTGTAGAATAGCAGAATGATTTGTTTGGAAAGGAACTTTAAAGACGACCTTTCCTATTAAATATGACATCACATTCTCTGATGTCATTACTGCAACTAAACAAGACATTTAAAAAAAAAAAATTGTTAACACTTGCCCATGTTTTAGAGGATTAAATGGTGGATAACAGAATCTGCACAAGAAATACCAAGTCACAATGAGCTTTAAGAAATGAGGCATATAATACCTCTTACAGAGGGTTACTATAAAACATGCATGAAAAAAGAAAAATATCGGAGTTTTGTTAATTTTGTTCAGTATCTTAAAAGTATATAATTATTTTCTTGTGATCGAAACTAACATTTGATTTCAAATAAAAATCCAGTATGTGGTGACAGCAAAATAAGGTCATCTGACAGTTACATACAAAGTACAAGTAGATGCACACACATCCAGTATAACAGGATTCTCATTATTAGAAGGTAGTGCCAAAGACCTTACAGAAGTCCAGATAGATGGTATCAGCAAATCTTCCCTTTTCCGTTAGTGTAGTCATGCTATCATAGAAGGCCATTAGGTTGATCAGGCAGGGCTTGCCCTTGAGTAATTCAAGTTATTGTGCAAACTTTTCCACACCTTCTTTGAGAGAACAAAGTAACAAAGATAAGCTTCAATAAAAATTGAAAGGACTTCTGTCTTCTTAATTCAACCTACTAGTCCCAGAGAGATTGTTTCTTCCTTATCTCAGCTGAATGTCTTGGTCAGATCAAGCTTTTGAAGTCTAAAAGTTAGTAGAGTTAAATAAGTCAGCTATGCACAACAAAGTCTATGAGACAATCTTCAGGACTCCAGAACACTTCCAAATTAGAAAGCAATACTAAACCCCCACCTCAAGTGTTCAGGTGAGGTTTATGCAAGCCCTATCCACCGAAACACAAGCTAGAGGGGGAAGCCTGCCATTCTATGATATGTAGCAGAGTATCACTGAAAATTGAGATTGATTTCACATATCACTATTCCCTGATCCATGCAGAAGTCTATTCGCAGCACTGAAAATGAACAAACTGAAAGCTGTCTAAAAAGGAAAAGCTCTAGAAAGTACTGTCAAGGAAAGGAACAGTCAGTGAAAGAGCTACTGCCTGGGAACTTAATGATAGGCAAGAGAAGTAAGGTACAGGTAAGGTAAATACACAAGCAGTGCTGTAGAGCTAATAGGATTATTATCTTTACCAGATGTTTGTCCAGCAGTTCTTTAAGTATTTTCAAAGATGCTTTATGAAACATTAAATTTTTTGTAAAATTCAGGCACGGTGTCAGATAAGTGGTTTCCTGCAAACAAGCCTAAGCAAAATATCCCATTACAGTGACACACAAAACACTGACACTGGGAAAACACTTGGCTCCAGTGAAAGCTAGCTTTTGGCCCACAGAGCAGAGTCAGAATATTACCAACAGAAAAACCCTGAGAGAGTTTTTTGTTTCTATAGTACTGTTTAAGCAGTAAAGTTAAACTGCTAAACTAACTGCACTTAAATCAAGTAAATCCATTGGTAGAAGGTTTAATATTGGCCAGTGCTAGAACTGGTCAAAGCCTATATCATAAAACATTTCCAATATGTACTTTTTTCCTCTGTTTTGTAAAGTGTTTTCTCACTTTGTTGCAATTACAGGTATTGGAGAGAAGAAAAGAGAAAAGGTCTTGAACCACGTATTTTGACCACAATTTTGTCATACATTGTGTGAATCAAACAAAAAACGTAAGCAAATGTATCTGTATAAAGTCAAAATTTGCAAAATACAAATTTGTGGACGTCCTTCTCAGTAACACTATCCGGATCTTTTGCATTTTGGGAGTCCTATTGGGACCCTATTTGAAAAGATTCTTACTTATCATCTGAAGCTAGAAAAGATTCCCTGCACTGAATTATGTCCCAGCAGGACTCTTAGTGCCTCACCTCCCAGTCAATCAAGTGGAAGAGCTGGGAAGTGCTGTGATGCAAGGGGCCTTTTAGCCCCATGTTAAACTGGAGGAAGGGTAGAAACATTCATGGGAGTACAAGAATTAAAAAAGTGATTTTTGAAAAAAAACAAGGCCTAACTTGAGCATAAACTGAGGTTTGTCTATTTTGCTATTTTGAACCACTGCCAAAAAAGCAGTAGAGATCAACACGTAAGTTAACTCAGAATACGGATGCTCTTGTGAGGAAAACCAAGGTTTTGCAGTGTTCTCAGGAACTGGCTGTCATCCTAATAAATGACCAATATTTATTCTCAGAGTAGAGTGAGCCAGTCAGTTTGTTTAGCAGCCTCCATCAGGTTATTCTCAGGTATGACTACGATCAGCTTATTTATGGATGAGCTAAAACCTCCAGTAAATGGAACATGCAGGGCAATCTTTTTCCAGCTGGCATGCCCTAAAGAAAAGAAACATAGATCACCTGGGACCAGAAGAAATATTTTTTTAATCTTGAGGAATTTGGTCATTCAGTACTTCCGTATGTGTATTTTTATATTAGTCAGGAATTCCATTGCTGCAGTTAGATGAATGAAGAATTTTCTCCTTTTGTTTTTTAGTAATGTGTATCTGAGAATTCAAAATTAAATGTGTGTTAACATTTTTGAAAGTCAGTGGTATGCAAGCCAGAATAGGTATGTAAGAAACTGTATAGAGCGCTAGAAAACTCCAAGAGTCATAGTTAATTCATGCAGCCACATAAACCTGACAAAAGCCTTAGAAGGGAAAATAATTCCAAGTACTGAATTCTTAAGCTCCAATGGTGTTTAAATCCCTGTTGTCACCCATCTCTGCAGGTGGCTTTTTCTTCCTCAGGAGACCTCAGAAACCAGTGGGTTCCAGGTAAGCTCAAGGATCAGCCAAACAAGAAACGGAAGCTCCGAGCTCTCCGGACATTTTCTAGCGAGCCAGAAATTCGTTAGCAGTACTGAGTCTGCAGCAGGATGGATGGGTTCAACTAACTTAACTTATTTGGCAGAGATTTTGTAGAAGGGAACTATCTAATGTGTTTGTCTCATTTTACGAGCATTTTCACCCCTATTTCACCTCACACTCTACTGTGGCTACAGCTAAGCTACTTATTAAGTGCAGTGTAAGCACATTCAGTATGTGTGTTTACATATGGATACAAATGCAGCTACGAGGTGCAACAGTTTCTTGCTGAGTGAGAAGGATTATGAAAACTACTCATCTGTTAAGTTTCTGTAAAAACATCCTCTTTCCAGTTTTCTGCGTCTATGAGGGGCAAGAGGAATATTTGAGGTCTAAAATAGCTCTCTCCTTGCACTCTTTTTAAATGCTTCAATTGATTCTCATTAATCTCTGCCTTCAGTTTAGGAGCTGAGTAAGCTGCCTCTTTCATTTTAAAATTAAATTTGCTTGATAGATTATTATTATTATTATTAGGTAGGGAAAACCCACCTGTCATTTGATGTGTTGGCTTCTCTTCCTTCAGACGTCATTCATGGATCATTTGCTGCCCTGATCATTGTAATCACCTTAGGCAATATTTTAAGTCATTACAGAAAAATCATCATCTGGTGATTTCCAAATTATTTTTCGTTTATAAAATTCTCTTAACATTCTGACTTTTGAAACATAAATCTAGAGCTATTTGGAGTGCTTTAAGTAAAATACTTAGTGAAATATAAAATCAATAGATAGCATAAAATACCAACATAACTGACTGCAAAAATCATGTGTAAATTATATGGGAGCCAAACAAGTGCAGAGCAGTAACCTGGCAACAGCTCAAATTTTCAAAATTAAGTTGGAAGGAATGGCAATCCACAGGCAGTGCTCCAATTTGATCTTGCACGTTGGAGTGTGCAATTCAGTAACCTGGCATAGTCTGAGGACATTACTTTTCAACTTTCAAAATCTATTTCAAAGAAACTTATCTTTTTTAAAATAAGAAGAAAAAAAACCCTGCAGTCTCTCCTGCATATGAATTTAAAAAATCAAGTTGTATAAAAAGACAGAGCTGAGAGACAGATGAGAAGAGATGTTACTCCTCCTTCAGCGACTACATCCTGTATGGAAACTAAATGCCAAAGAACACCTAATTCTATCAGCTCTCACTCTTCTGAACACTGCTCTGGAGCCATACAAAAAGCACAACAACACAGTGGCAAGATTTACTACCAGCACGTCATTAATGATACCTGAATGACACTGCACTGCCTTCTCCTGATTAGGTCTTGCTGAAACACCAAAAAATCCAAATAAAATAGGGCCACATTGACTGTTATGGATTTTTCTTATGTGAACACTTTATCACAGATCCATGTTTAAGCAAAATGCCGCTTTAAGCACAGGACAAACAACACAAAGCCTAAACCTTTGAGTGATGTGGAGGATTCACACTAAAGGAAAAAGACAAAATATTCATTATTGGGTTAGAAGACAGCTTGCACTTTTGTTATCATTGTCAAGATAGATTTGCATGTCAATTCACAGAGTGCTTTTTCACTCTATTGAAGAGGCAGACAAGGTTTATCAAAAAGGTCTTTTACTTATCTGATTTAACCCAAAGTTTTTCTTTGTGCTGCAGGACTGTGTATAGTAGTCAGCAAACAAATATTTACTTTGAAATTTATTGGAGTTGGAAACCTCATTCATGAATGGACCAACAGATGTGCGTGTCCGTTGACATTTGTAACAGATAGTAGTTCTCTTGTGTTTTAAATTAAATTGCACGCTTAAGGCTGAGTGCACATATGCATGTTTGAAGAGTCTGGGTAAGGCCAGATACCTAAATGAGGATCTACTGATAAACAATAGAAACTGCATCCTCCAAAGCCAAAGGCTTTCACCAACAACTTAGCTAAGTCTCACATTGTCCTTCTTCATCAGTATTATCAAAATCTCTAATGCTATGTTTGCTGGCTCCTTTCTCCCTCTTCTAAAACCCATAATACGATTTATGTGTAGCAAGGTTTGTAAGGAAAGATAATACCTTTTACCAGAGCAGCTGATACATATGCCTTTAGACCACTGAGGGTAAAACACAACCACTATGATTTCATTAGTCATTTTAACAAAACTGAAATAATGGCCATGACCTCAGCCTTAAGAGTTTCTATATACCGTCTTCCTACAGAGATCTGGCAATGTACCATAATCCTGCACTAACATGTCTGTCTCTATTCAATTCCATGTCTCCTGAGTAAGGTATAAAAATATCCCCCTGCTGTCCTATTTATGTGATAAAGTAGGTATCACATAAAGCAAATAAATTTTGTCTACTGTGTAGGAGATTTTCAACAGACTGAGTAATTCTGCAGAGTTCAGCTTCTTGTTCATTCTAAGTTTTTTACTTTTGTTGTTGTGAGGTTTAGGGGGTAGAGGCGGGAGTGGTGTTTGGGGTTTTTTTAAACATGTTTTCACACTGTTTTTCAATATTCAGACATATGTTACTTCCATGACTTCCAAAGCACTTTGCAGTCTGTTGCATGTAAGATGGTCAGATTCTGCAGTGACCTAAGAAATCATGCTTCTTTTGTCTGGGATTGAGCTGAAAGAGGCTGCATTTACTAATTATGTATACACAGCTATGTAGTCAGGAGGTAGAACTTGAAACATCACCTAATATATACAAAGCCAGCAGTTGAGGAGGGGCAGCTGCGGCACTCACAGATATGATTTAATGAATCTTGCAGAGGCTCTGACAGAAATGTAATTTGCCAAACCCAGCATATTTTTCACTGCCAATTAATTAAACAGCCTTACTGAGAAGAAGTGTCCAGTAAATTAAAGAGCTGCAAACCTAGAACTTTACATTGTCTAATTGTACCACAAACTCAGCTACTGAAATAGATATGCCTGGTTATCAAAAAAATCATATGAAAAGCAGTTAGAAAAATGTTACCCACACTATTCTTTAAGGTTGACTTATGTTTCTTTCTCACTGTAGCTCTTCATTCTCGCATGACTTATGCAATTACCCAGTGTGACACAGTTCCCAGCTCCAATTATCAATGTCACCAAGTTACAGTTGCCAGAATTAGTCTTTAAAAGATTATTCTTTTCTCTTAAAATTCAGAAATCTCTTTATCTATTCTTGCTTACTGTCTGTAACTTCGCAAGCCTGGCTACAAATGACAATGTAAAATGATCCAAAACATGGAAAGAAGTTCATTATGCAAACAAGAAGAGTTTACTCTCCAGCCAAAGGGCTGTAAGAGGAATGCATCACTTGAACACTATCCACCTAAATCATTCCACACGCATTTAGCACACAAGCCAGTGCTCTGTGGCTTTAAGCACACAGAAAGTAAATTTCCAGTCTCTTTCCAAACATGAAGCTTCACATGTTTTTCCTGTAAACAGGAAGTACTTTTGGGAACATGAAAGAATTATATTCCCCTTCATAAAATATCGTTGAGAATGTGTTTGCCAACATGACCCATGAAAAACTCAGGGTTGTAAACCCTGCATGTTGCCTGTTTTTCTGGGAAAGAAAGAGGAGAAGGGGTCCCTAAAAAAATTAACATCCTCTAGTGACTTCTGAAAGTACTGCATTTTTCTGTTATTGTCCAGCCTTGTCCTGTCTCACTCAGGAAGGATGAAATTTTATTTTCCATGGATTAAAACCAAATTTTGTAAACGATGGTTTTTTTAAAACAAGTATTTTTCTTTAGAAAAAAATTAATCATTTGAGCTCTTTAGTTCAATTCATTTTAGAATAAAATAGCTATGCAATTTTTATCATCTTATAGGCTCACTTAATCCCTTGTTCTAAAACTAAAAAAAAAAACAATAGGCCATAAGAATTTTTCATATAGGAAAAAAAGAAACTTCAACACAAAGATCTTCTCTGAGGAGTGATAAATGTTAACAGGCTCAGGCAGACCTCTATGGTCTCTGAGATTTTTCTCATTGCTAGAAGTCCTGTGAATAAGCCACTCTTTGCCACAATAAAAATCAACATTTCATTGCTTCCCAGAAAGCTGCACACTATTATTGCATTTCTTAAGAAAAGCAAACATAGAGACATGGTTTTAAATGCAGCAACCCATGGGTTTCTCCTTCCTAATCTATAACAATTTCAAACACCTTTTCTAGAAGATTATTGTTTTCTTTCTCCTGATATTTTGCATTTAGAGTAATGAAATATAAAGATAACTATATGATTTGTTCAGATCAGGAAAATTTTCAATTTCAATATCCGGTATTGTTGAAAGTTATTTCCATCATATACCAGGTGCTACAAAAATTAAAACATTCTTGATTATGTAGCATTCACATGCTGTGACAATGAAATCCATAAGCCACCAGCTAACTTTTGTATTCAGCCTTTGAAGTGATGACTGTACCTTCTACCATTCAAGTTCTCATAATGAAAGCCCTCTCCATAATTCATAGAATAGCTTAGAAGGGGTCTTAAAAGGCATATAGTTCCAGCCCCTCTGTCATGGGCAGGGAATGTTTCACTAGACCAAGTTGCTCAAAGCCTCATCCAGCCTGGTCTTGAGCAGTTCCAGGGATGAGGTATCCACAACTTCCCCGGGAAACCAGCTCCAGTGTCTCACCACTCTCACAGGGAATAATTTCTTCATAATATCGAGTTCTCACTCCTGTCTAACCTTAAAGTTGCATAAACTTTAGTGGGTTTTGTAGCTGAGATTATTTCATCTGAAACAAAGTTACTCCATGGTTTTGACTTGAGGTTGATGTTTGAAACTGAAAATTCAAAGTGATTAGAGTTGAATCAAGTAATCAACACACATCACACAAAAGCTATGAAAACATTGTAGTTGCAAGTTCATTTTTTTTAATTCTTTGCAAAAGCTTGTTTATCAACTCCGTCATTGACAGACTACAGTCCCGTAATGCAGAAATGATCTTACAATCATTGTTCTGAGAATCAGACTGTGTTCACAGCGAGCAATACATTTTTTAGGCCACTTACATTTAAAAACTCTTTGTGACATACATACAGTTTCACAGCTACCAAATTTTTACACTTTGTACTTGCTTCACCCTTCTTCAGATTTTTTTCTGGAGGTCATTTGATATAATGTGCTTTAAATGAAGCATTCAAAACAATCTATAATCTATTCCTAGGCAATGTTGACTAAAGCACAGTGATAAAAAGCCTTGTCATTTGTTAAAAAGAAGGTTTTCCTAATGAAAGGAACTGTTGTCACCATTGTCTCTGGATTATCTCTTTTTAATGAGTTGATTCCAGGTGTCTTGCTTTCTGGAGTAGTTTAAATAGAACAAGTAAACATACACTACACACTATTAATATTTAGGCAGCTGCTTGAATGACTACTTATATTATCATTATGTCTTTGTGGTAGTTGAGCCTTCATCTAGATCCCAATTGAGCTGAGTATTTTTAATATAATAATGTTTCACGTGCATAGCAAAAACGACAATAAATTACACTGTTTGCTATTTATTTCTGATCTAGCTCTACAGTTCTTTCATGGAATCAAGAAGTTTATTGTAGCAGAAGCCTCAGTGGAAAATCACACAATTGTGCTTCAGGTAGAGCAAAAATTGGAAATCTGTGCTTTAAAGGACCAAAACCACCAGCTTTTGTACAGACAGATCGGAAGCAGAAAAACTGCCACAGTCTTTAGACTTTAATGAGGCTGTGTGTCAGAAAATGCAGGAAAGAAAAAGGCTGAAGAATTGCTTTAATCAAAAATAGTGTTGCCAGTAGGACCAGGGAAGTTATTCTTCCTTTGTACTTGGCACTGGTTAGGCCACAGCTTGAGTACTGTGTCCAGTTCTGGGCCCCTCAGTTTAAGAAAGATGTTGAGTTGCTGGAACGTGTCCAGAGAAGGGCAACGAGGATGGTGAAGGGGCTGGAGCACAAGCCCTGTGAGGAGCGGCTGAGGGAGCTGGGGCTGTTCAGCCTGGAGAAGAGGAGGCTCAGGGGTGACCTTATCTCTGTCTATAATTACCTGAAAGGAGGCTGTAATCAGGCGGGGGTCGGTCTCTTCTCTCAGACTCCCAGTGACAGGACGAGAGGACACAGTCTTAGGCTGCGTCAGGGGAGGTTTAGGTTGGATATCAGGAGAAATTTTTTCACGGTGAGAGTGATTTCCCACTGGAACGGGCTTCCCAGGGAGGTGGTGGAGTCACCGTCCCTGGATGTGTTTAAGGATAGGTTGGATGATGAACTTAGTGACATGGTTTAGATGGTATAGATGTTAGACTGGTGTTGGATAAGTTGTTAACTTAGGTAAAGGTTGGACTTGATGATCTCTACAGTCTTTTCCAACCTTGTTAATTCGATGTGTAATTCCATGTGTAAAAAAAAGTGCTGAAGATATGTAGCGGTATTCAATGACAAACCCCGCTTCCAGGCAAGGCTGTTTTGTGTTGACAACAATATTGGTTAGATTTTATATGTGTCCTAGCAGTGCAAACAGTATGAGAAGTACAGTTATTTCTCACATAGTTTACAGGATATTCATTATCAAGATCACATTATTTTTATTTTAACCTGAATTTTCACAGAATAGGATAATTTATCCCATGTCTAAGCCTCCAACTGTTCTTTCTGCATTAAGTTTTCAAAACACACTCATGAAGATTCCAATATTCTTCTTCTAGAATCCTCAAAAAATGTCTATCTTGAGAATCAATCTCCCATTACATCATTGTATTTCTGTCCTAAACCTCAGGGAAGGTTACACCAACAGGTTTGTCTGCATGTGCTGCACTAATATTGTTCAGTTTTGGTCATGCTCACCTCCCACAGACTCCTTTCAGTTCTTCTGAGTTTAGGGATTTTCTCTATTTTCTATATTACCAACTACCTGTATTACATATGATCTCTGCATAAACTCTGGAGTGCCTAAGTCAAGAATAACCATCTTTTCTGATGGAGTGGGCTTTCCCCTAAAAACTTGGCATACTCAAAAGCCACAAGACACAGATGACAAGGTTCTCTTGGGCACACAGACAGAAAGCTATAAGAATAATGTGTTCTGATTGTTTTTTCAGAGTCTATCCAATCGTTTCCGGAGCAGGACTGGTCAGGTAGCAGAGACCAAACAATGATTTTAAACCTGCTGCTGTCACAGTGGATTACAAAATTAAAGTGTACCAGACAACCAGACAACTACCAGCAGTTTGAAGCACCAAAATTGACACTTGTTGAGCAGATCTTACACAGAACCTTTATTTACACATTCTTCAGTCAAAAAATGAGAGTATTGCTTCACTGTTTTTCTACTTTAATTGCTTAATTTGTTTCTATTGAGTTTCTGGAATTCTGTAGTTTTGTTGCAACAAAGTGACAGCACCATTTCAAAATTCAGTAAAGTATTTGAGGGTGAAATAATAATCCTAAAATGGCATTTTAACCCCCTGATTTTGCATTACTGTACACACAACCAACTAGATTCACCTAAGTGAGGAAAAGCTACTCATTGCAACAACTAGCTTGTCACTGCAATTATAGCAAAGATCAGCTTGTTTATCAAGATGATAAAAAAGTAATAATGGCTTTCTCAAGTGTGATATATTTAAGTATGTGTGAATGAGAAGGACAAGTATTTAAAAAAAAAAAAGAAAGAAATATTTTTGCTTATAATAGGCAATTTTCTACATCTCTAGAAATGAGCAATCAATTGTTACTTTCCTTCATGAGTATATGTTGACAGTATTTCCATAGTACAATCCAAAAACTCACTTCGCACAAATGATGTAAACCTAATATCACCTTATTCACACTAAACTTGCACTAAACATAAAGAAATGCAGATATAAAGAAAGCCAAATACTCAGGTATCTTAAAAATAGATGTTAAAATGTTAAGATACTCTCTACTTGGATTTTCTCCTGTAAATTACAGACTTCCTTGCTCACTTTCTAAATAACCACCTACATTAACACGTGTTCTTGTGTCTGAATTGTCAAGATCAAAGAGCTCTAGATAAATAAACAATATTCCCAATGTCTATAGTAATTAAGAACTGCAATTACTGCAGAAATTATACCACCCCCTTTTAGTTCACTTCTCAGATGCTTCATTAGAAATTACAATTCTTGTTGGATTTTTTTAAGTAGTCTTTTAAACACTTTAATGGCAGTGAAATGTAATTGAAAAGTAGAGTGGAGAGGGCTTGTGTGGGTTTTTTAATTTTTATTTTTTTTTTTGATTGTCTAATCTGAATTGTTTGGAGACCAAGCTTTTTTTTAATGATGTTCTGTCATTAAAAACCAAGTTCAAATTGCATTGATGTTTTAATGCACTAGGTGGCATAATGATATTCACATTAGAGCAAATTAAATGCTTCACCAGCGCCCTGCACTCAGGTACTTAGTTGAGTAACAGAAGACACTCTTTCTACCAGATAAGTAGTCCCGTGGTAACTTTTGTAATGATAGGATTGTTAATAATGTTAATCCTCATTTTGTTGTTTGGAAGAGTACTTCAAATTTTGGAAGAAAACATCACTATTCTTTTTAAATAAGGCAATATAAAAAATAGAGCACTGTTCCCATCAAAATACTAGTTACATGAGGCATACATTTTTCATTGATTCCTTGTCTCAGAATATCTTGTTGTTTCTAAATAGATGTACCAGAAGGGTGAAAAGAGGGTATACAGAGTAGTAAAACTTTCTTGTTTCTATCAGTCCTCAACTTTCTGAACTGGCAAACCTAGGCTGTCACCATCTGATAGATTATGTACAGATGACATGCAGTTGTCACGGCCTTTGTTTTTTAACCTCCATTAGCACTTGGAGGCACATTAACCTCCTTGCAGAGAAAATGTTTATTTCTTTTGACACACTAAATTATCAGCAACACAGGTGTGTACTGGACCCACATTACATACAGACCTTCAGCAACACAGTTTTAGGCAAAGAATTTGACATCATGATAACCAAATACTCCTATCATACACCTGCCTGTTCAGTCAGATGAGCAGGATTAATGTCCAGCCCCCCATGTTGCAGACTAAAGTTTTGTCAGGATGTGATTTAGGAATTAAAGGTCTTTGAAGGCAGAGATTTCAGTTAAAGATCCTTTAAACCCTATTCCAATCCTAATTGTGATAAAATTTACACTGAGAAATTCAACTTGTGACCAGTATTTAAGTAGATTGAAGAAATATGAGCCTGAGAGTTATCACTTTTTCTAGGATTCCTGTTTCATCAGATTTGATATGGGCCACATTAAATGCATGTTGACACTGCCAGGAATTGGACCAGGTGAGTTAAATAAATCTTTTTCATTTCTAACTCTACTAATTTCCCTATTATAGTAGGCATAATGAAAGATCCTTTTAAGGCTGATTCTGGTGTCAGTCTGAACCAACATTATGTTCAAAAAAAATTTAAGTCATCTTCATTTACTGTAAGCTCAGAGACTTGCTTTTTGCTGCAGATGTTCTGTCACAGTTTGCTTGGATTCAGGGCAGTAAATTACAAGACATGTCAATGTAAAGTGGCAGTGCAATCATTTATCATTAACTTGAAGAGGCCATTATTCAGCTGAAGAAGATGACTGTTTTATGAAATACAAAGGATGAGATCATGATTTAGTGACCAGAAGTGTTCATTTTCAAAAACAGAGCAGTATGTAGTGAGAGTGAAAAAGGAATGGAGCTTAAGCAGTTGGTATCATTTTACCTGGATAATGTTTTGATATTGGCTTTCATGAGGCCGGCTGCTGGTTAGCAGGCACATTTTTCCATTGGCTAATGACTGTATCTGTCCCACTTCTTTGTGTGGAATTACAACTCTCAGAATTTGCTGCAGTACCACAAGCAGGTGCCCTACCAGAGCATCAGGAAAGGATTTAGGGATGTATAAAGCCTTCTGTCTTTTAAGGATTATTTGAAATAGTGGAGTTTCTAAACAAACACTCCAGAGAGTCTAGGAATCATAACTTTTCTTCGCTTTTCTGATGTGGTCACTAACATGTTTACCCATTTTATTAAAATTATCTCCATTTAGAAAGCTTGTTTCTGCAAGGATAATAGAATAATGCTATTGCTGGGACTAATTTTGTGGTGACTGAAGATGTGTTCAGTACAGAAAAGAGGAGCATATCAAACCACCAAATTATCATTTCCTAGAAGAGACTAAAGAAAGGACTCTCTGTTTTATGACACAATCAGTAAAGAATAGTGAAGTGCCTACCTTTTCCAGCTGATGCATCCCTTCCTCTACACAGCAAATTGATGCCAGTGTTCTCAATGTCTGGGGATAAAGACATCTGAAACAATCCTGGCGACAGATCTTAAAGAGAGTGACTACACCTCCTTCCTGTAGGGGGTAAAAAAAAAAAA
>VXBA01005639.1:1168915-1222549 GCA_013399895.1 Serilophus lunatus
AAAAAAAAAAAAAAAAATCAGGAAAGTAGCACTGAATGTTTCCCTGGTATTTAACAAATATTAGGATGTGGGGCAGATTCCTTTAGTAATTTACCCAAATTAGCAATCATAACAACACCAACAAAGAGGATGTTAAGCTCACACAGAGAACTCAAGTTGATTAATGCTTGTACACTAAGTGATGAAAAAGTAATATAATGTCAGTAGGAGGTGTTCTTAAGTGATTGACTTTTACCAATTACAAGCTCTATTTAAATTAAACTTGACATTTGTGTAAAAATTACAAAGAATTATCGATAGGTGACAATTAGAATGACATTTAAGTGATAGTTCAGCCATATTCTATTAGCATAAAAGAGATTTTTGTTAACATGTTTCTCGTTCCTCTTTACTTTTGAGCTCCATGTAATACTTACTTAATGCTAAAAATATGAACAAGAAGGCCATGTGGTTGAAGAGCTAAGTTCTATACAAATACTATCTATACCTTCACCCTCTAATAGATAAAATTTCCATTCCTAAATGTTTTTCTTTAAATACAACAACGACAGAGACTTGAGTATATTAGAGTAGCTATCCTTTGATGTTTCCAACACAGTTTGCATTAGCAAAGTTCATAAAACAAATGGAAAGATAAATAAACATCAGCAATGGATGCACTTGTACTGGGAGGGATTTTTTTATTACTTTTCATTTCGAAATACTGTGCTATCATATAGGCTACAGATGTCTTATATTATGCAGGAGCAGACATGGTAAAAAAGAATGCATTGGAAATATTGATGACAGATGAAAAATCTCAGACTAAAGCATTTAATGAATTAAAAGTAATTGAAATTATGGATCAAGTGTAAGATATATCCTTATGTTTAACCTGTTTTTATAGCCTCTAAGGTTTTTTTACATTAACAGAAATATTTTGTTTGTTTCTCAACCATCTCTGTTACTTGAAAGCTCAACAGGTTGTACTGACTTAAAACCTCCAGCATACAATTCAAACTTCAATCCTTTTCAGAATTCTGTATTTTTAACTAGTTCTGCTGGAATACAATAGAGAATACCAGAAAAATCAAAGCCTTCTGTTGAGTGTAACAAAATATTTATACCAATTTATATAGAAATTAGACAAAATTAACACTTCCATATATTTTCCAGATGGAAGTTTTACATCGTATCTTTGCACCCATAATTCCATGTACATGGAAATTCTGTGACATCAGTAAAAACAGCAGGTTTACTGAAGTTTGCCAAGGGTGAAACCTGTTTCTGGAATTGTAAAAAGTGCTCATATATCTATATGAGAAATTTTACATCTCATGCTGCTACATATAGCTTATTGCAGAAAGATATTTCTGAGCCTCTAAATTAAAAAAGGGACAGTACACTAACAAAAAACGTTTCTGTCATATTTTTCCCTCCACAAAAGGATACTGATATTTCATCTAAGCCATAACTTAATTAGCTATCAAAAATATAGGGAAAAACCTGTTACAGTATCACCCCCCAATCCAAAGGTAACAATTTTGTAAGTTTGAGGGGGTTTAAATTTCATTATCAATTTGAAATTTCCCAGAGTTCAATGGAATCAGAGATGACCTGATTCTCTGCTTCAGTCATAATGAGTAGAAGTTCTTGGACAATACTACTAAGGCTCCAGGTGTATTGGCACATTTGCTTCAAGCTTTCTGAGTAACAAATGGGTGCCCTGCTTTTGCCTCTGATGGACAGGAAGTGATTTATCACTATATTCATCAGGAGAAGATTTAAACTGTTTATTTTGAGCCTTGTGTGTCATTACCAGATTGTAAAATATTGAATATTGTAATGAACCTAGAGATCTGTAAGTGAAATATAGGATAGGTAGAAAATATGGAACCTGAATCCATGGCTCATTAAAACCAGTCTCCTCGCTGGTATGACAGCATTTCTCAGAATTTATTCACTTTTTTAAGATGCATCTCCTATATCTTTTGCAATGATGCCAAACTACTCCATCTAACAGGGTTATACATAAATTGACCAAATGGGCAAACAGTACCATTCAGACAAAGAAACATAACATTACTGGGTTTTGCTTTCTTTGGAGATTAACTTACATTTTTCCAAAATCTCCCAGTATGTAGAAAGTATGCTTTTATCTATCCGTTGCAGACTTTTTGGAATTTCCAGTTTTTGACTGGAACAAACACACAAAATGTTGCTCTTGCTGTAATTCAAGTTTAATTTGAGACAAGCTCCATGTACTCTGAAGCAGAGGGGAAGAGGGGCACTTGCTTTATTACCTGATGACCTACTTCTTTTCTGTATGTTATTAATAGGAATTCAATTTTGTGGGGACATCCCTAGGATGCATTCCAGAAGGCCTAGCTCTAGATAACAAAATCACCTGAAATGCAATCACCAAAAGCATGCGAGGGAGGTCACATGTATGAGAAGCCCCACTGTGCGAGTGAATTGAGTGAATAAAGAGCAGAAGAAAAAGGCATCTAACTATAAAGTGGAATATTTTGCAGTTTCAGCCTGAAAAGTCTCAAGGTGCAGTAAATTCTCATCAAGCCTTTTACAACATTTGTAATTATCTTGTTAGATGATCTACAAAGAGATCCTCATAGTAAATACTTGCTAGAAAAGGAACTGGTGTACAAGGAGGGTAAGGCAAGATACATCAGTAGCTTCTCAGAGCAAGCGATCTGCTGTGCAGCCATGAGGAACTCAAATAGCCAAACATTCTCCACAGAGTGTGCTAGGCAGGTATGTCTACCTCAATTTTTGTTTCTTTCTCTTTTACGAGACTTATTGCAGCATCCAGTTCATGACAGTTGATATTGGACTCTATCATTTTTTCAAAAAGACTTTAAGACTTTTTTCTTCATCACTCTATGTCCCAATATTTCTTTATTGTAACTCTGGACAGATTTTCACCAATTCTTCTGGTTGTTACAAAGCCAAATCTATTTATAACCTATTTGCTCCAAGTAGTGCTAATGTTCTTATTTTGTCCTTGCTACTACTCGTTTGTATTAGAGGCCCTAGGCTTTATACCTCTGACAGCTAGTGAGGAGTACTAGCTGGCTGCCAGAGTGAGTCAGCAACATGACTCCTTCACAGCAGATTACAGTTACAAGTTAAAAAAAAAGTGTCAAAGAACACCTCTAGGTGAAATAAAATTATAGGTGATGTTTCATTATAGTGAGGAGCATTAATTTCTCTAAAAAATTGGCAGGGGATGAGTGAGGAGGAGATAGAAGTGTTGTAGCTTTACAAGATTATTGTGATTCTTTTTTTGCACGTGTGACATTTTAGTGTGCTTTAGAGTTGTAAATTATAGCTCAGGATAGGAAAAAAACCCTATGAACAGTGTTCCACAAGATCACACTTTGTCATAGGGAGTAAGACTTCAAGGTTACATATGTTGAGTTTTTCTTTCACAGTAAACAAATATTCCACCTAGTTTTCACCAAGCGTAGCATGACAGCTCTCGAGGGAACTGCAGTGCCTCAGTGAGGTTTTGAGATCTTTGCATAACTTAGTGCTTCCTCACCCTCATAATGAGTGAGAACAATTTCAGAATTATATTTTTTAGAGGGTTTGGGTTTTTTTTTTAAATCATCCTACATTTTTACTGTCACAGCTAACTATTCAAGTGGCTGAATTTGAAATTCTGGTCTGTTATGATTCCTCTGCCACCTTGGTCACTGATGCAGGTAATGGAGGCAATGCAGAATGTCTAAAATGATGGTGAGTCAGGACAAATACATTTCACTGTGCATAATAAGGGAAACAGACAGACAGGACATGTGATGCCATCACCACTATAATTTGGCAACCAAAGAGCACTTAGTATTCTTCACAAAAGGGGATGTATTTCCTCAGCTGTGAACCTGTGACACACACAGGTTTTAGCAATATATTAGTTTAGTGATTTATGGAAGGCCAGACTTCACTTCTGCTAAACTAAACTGTTATGGAAGTCACAAAATTATAAAAAGCGCAAGACCAATTTTCCCTAACTTATTATTCTGTTAGGTCTGCAATACCCTAATACTAAATATTTTAACGTTGTTTTTGGATACCACTGAGTGGAGCTCAAATACCAATTCAGAGAAAATTAGACTTGAGGCTGTTGCCAGGATCCACTACACATTTCTGAGTCTACTTCATTCTCAGCCTTCAGAACACAGTATTACCTTTTACAGTGTAAATGTTCATCTAAAGGCACACAAAAAGTACAATTAATTAAATGCTGCTGTTCAACCTCATCTCTGAGTAGGACAAGGAATTGGCACACCACTCTGCAAGCAGAAGCTGAAGGAGGAAGGTTTTCTTCTTTTTGCATACCCTGTGGTTGTGTTTATTCTATCCTCAACATCACATAACATCCCACCTTTCTCATTTTTTCAAGATCCAAGTGTCCTTAAAGGCACAAACTCTGAAGGGATTACCAGTGTCTCTTGTCAGAGTGATTAAATTATGCCAAAAGTTAGCACCAACTATTCAATAAACAAGAACTCATACTGAAAAGAAGTAATTGTAATGATGTTCTTTTATATAAAGATAGTAATGAATGCGAATTATTTCTAAACTTGTATCTTCAACAATATCTCTAACCTCCTCTGTACATACAGCTGAAGAGGTCGTGCTGTTTCTCTGCATAGTCTGTCACATGTACGGCCAATTGTAAAGTTTCTCTCCACTTATGTGGCTGGTACTTAAAAAATGCTATCAGAAGAGAGAAAAGTTCCCAAAATGATGAAGGGGAGTGGTAATACCTCAGATGGCACAAAGACAACTGTAATTGAAGCAACGATCAGAAGTCTGTTAGAGCTTGCCATCTTACTGAAACTGCTTGTACAGGTACTGAGCTTTATTAAATTAATAATTGAGGGCCTGTGGCTTTTTTAAAAAGAAAAAAAAATAAAAGTTCTACTTGAATATTTGTGGTGCTAAACTCTGTAGAGTAATGCAGCAAAATAAGAAAAAAATAATATTTTAGGGTAAATATCACTGTTCTTTAACCTAGACTATTAGTCTCTCAAAATAAAAATTTATCTTGCACTGTACATTTCAAAACTTGCAACCACTACTGTGTTAAGAAAAATAATTTATTTGTAATTACCTGTTTGCTTCTGGATTACTTTGTATGTCCTCTTACCTTAGCTATGATACGGCACAGATGATCCCCTTCCTGGGTGAGGCTGAATAAACTGCTAATTGCCGTCTCAGTGATGTACATACTATCTGACAATTCTATTTGTCTCAGCAGGTTCTGTGTGACATAGGATAATAAATTAAAAATTAAATTAAATTCCAATTAAAGGCATTTTGTGTTAGATTAATGATCTTGGAGGTCTTTTGGTTCTGATTCTGTATTTAAAGACAAGACGGAGCATACAGTCTAGTTCGTTTAATTATCCTATTTCTCACCCAGAGGAAGGAAAATAAAATTGGATGAATCAGATTGATAACACTGTAACATATTTATCATTTCATTTGAATAGATGTAACCAAGAATAGTGATATCTAAAAAACAAATATTAACAGGTCAAGACAACGAGTTCATCTGTGAGAATATTCAGTAAAGAACTCTTCCATTATTTAGTAAATTATTATTGGGTTTAGCCTGGGATTGAACCTGAATTTTTAGAAGGCAATTAGTTAAGCTTAGTGTGGAAGTTGTATCATATGGTGATACAAGAGTTCCGCCTTACTTAAGAGGAATATTACTATATACATGCTTAGAGTACTCTCTAGGGCTCCAGGTTCACCACTATTCTCAGAAAATACACAGAAAATATCACTGAGTGTTATCTGGAATTCTCATAAAGTATAGTTTATTTCTGCACTGCATTAAATAGATTAGATTTTTGTCTTTGGAAATAGCTATCTTGCTTTTACATTTGTGTTGTTGCAGCTCCATTGAGAAGCACAGCTGTCAGAAGAATACAAAGTTTATTTATTTTACTCCATGAAAGGACATAGAATCACTAAAGAGAGAATTAATTGTGTTTTCTAGAAGGAAGGTAAACATTTTTGTATTTAATCCAACTCTGAAAGAAGAGCAAGGAAGTATACTGCAATTTACACTGTGATTTATACAAAATTCAATTACCTTCCCTTTAAGAGGCTCTATTCTTCCACCTTTAGCATTAGAAAAGTGTTTCATAAAAGACAGAGCTTAAAAGTTCACATTTTGATATGAACCTATCCTGAATAAAATCCTGATACACTGATTAGAAAAGAAAGCTCTTTCCACAATTAAAGCTGAAAGTTCTGACCTCTCACACAGACACTTAGTCTGATTCAGAGCAAAAAACTACCCATAGACAGTGTGCTTTTACGTCAGAAGTGGGCACACTGCCTGGCTGCATGGCTCAGAAAACAGTTCTCAAAATGGTTTTTATTAATTAGTTCTAATCGAAGTGCCTCAGCCATACAAATACAAATGAGATGGAGTCAATAATTCTATTCTTAAAAGAAAAAGGGACTAGAATTGTAGGTGTATCAATAGATGCCGAGATGCTCAAAGGCATGTGTATCAGGAGTGAAGAACTGCTCCTCAGATTGAAAAGAACAAGCATTGAAACAATGAGAACTACTCACTGAATTCACAATATGCAAAATTATTTACACACTTCAACTCTTATGTGGTTCTTATAAATCTCATGAGCAAGTAGCTTGTTAGTTTGACTGCAGTTCTGCAAATGTATTTTGAAGATTCTCACCTCCTAGTAATCATCTTTTAAAACTAAAAGGAATGTTTGTGAAAGAACCACAACTGGGTTTTGCTATCTTAATGTGTTGTGGTATATCAGAATTTAACCAATATCATGCACTATAGTATTTACTACAGTGCTAAAAAAAAATTAACTATTTCATCTGCACTAAGTCTCTCCTTTCCTTTTTTTTCTGCAGGAAAAAACTAAAAAATTTCAACATAACATCTCTTCTAGTTAATTAAACATATGTGAGGAAGACTAGAGGATGCAAAGGGATTTCTACTGAGGTCTTAAGAAAGAAAACAGTGTAAGTCAAGATAGACTAGTTAGACTTTTATCTTGCTGCTATTTCAAGAATGGTCTAATGGAAAAAAAAATATTTGCAGTCTCAGACTAATTACTCAGTGTATTTAACAGAATTAGAATCACAGCACAGGTAAGGGTCAAAGGGACCTCTGAAAGTCATCTAGCCCAATCTCCCTGCTTGTAGGGTTCCCCTAGAGCACATTATTCAGGATTGTGTTCACCAGACTCCACAACCTCTCTGGACAATCTGTTTCAGTGCTCAGTCACCCATATTGATCAAAATTTCTTCACCAGTGGAAACTATACATGATGCCTGCAATGATGGCTGCATGATGCACTGTTCCTGGAAGGTTACACACTTGTATATCCTGTACACTACACTATTTTATCACTGCTTCCTACAGTCTAAAACATGCACTGTTTAAAAGATGACCTGTAATAATATACTTGTTATATATACATGTTTTTAAAAGTTTAGCTTTTATTGAGAATTACAGAGAGCAGGAGATACTTTTCTTCAAGGTTTCTAAAGGAAAGCAGTGTCTATGAAAGGAAGAGAAAGAGTTTCCAAGGGTCTTATTAACAAGACATTCTTGAGATATTAGGTGGCTTGTAAGAAAGGAAAGACAGTAGAAAAATTAAGTAACGTGGTAAGTAAGCATTTTGTTTGCGATTTGAGTTTGTTGAAAACTGAGAGCTGTAATCCTCTTGATCACAGAATGGCTTCAGTTTGAAGGGATCCTAAAGATTATCTAGTTCCAATCCCCCTGCCAAGAGCCTTTCACTAGATCAGGTTGCTCAGAGCCCCATCTAACCTGGCCCTGGATCCTCAATGGATGGTCTCCCTTATGATTCAACAATTTTGGAACACAGTTCTCTTTCTTTTTAATATAACTAACCTGGGCCTCATGTGTCAAAACAAGCTCTATCAACTGGCCAAAATACTGAGCAACTGTAGTGAGTGTTTCATTAATACAAGATTTCATTGACTTCAGTATATCTTCATCTTCAGTCTGTATGCACCTGAAAAGAAAGAAAATAGAAAGGGATGAAGGAAAGACACAACAGATCTGATTGTCAGAGGTAAAGCCTGTGTTAATAATGGGGATAGAACGGGCGTTCAGCTGTTCACATACATTGGTTTGGGGCCATTAGCATCGTTCCAGACTTTGATTAAAGCTTTGCCAACACATAATAAATATACCATGAAAGAACAACAATGGACATTACTGAATAATTTGAGAATCACAATTTACTTCACAGACTACAGGCCACTTTTTACTGCAGATGCTGTTTGTTTATACAGTGTAACTGATCTTTTCCACTTATGCTTATAGTTCCAGTCACTCTGGAATGTTTCAATTTCAACTGCAGCTGTGCCTATCCACTCGTCTTTCACGATCAAAGAAGGGCTTCCAATAATTTCCCTCTCTTTACTTTTTTTGCCATGGTTTAATGATAGGGAGATAAGGATCCAGAAATGAATGTGTGTCCAGACAAGTTAAACAGCATACTCAAAAGTAAAATTTGGCCTTCTATGCAGAAAGATTACATTAAGCCGTTTTACAGAGTTGGTATAGCTATCCTGTAACCAGTGCTGTTTGGCTATAATTGAAGAAAAGAAATAAAACAAAGGTGAAAAACTTTATACAGTTCAAAGGAAATAACTAATACTTCCTCACAGATAATGCATTAAGCTGAATTGCCAAAACACATTCCACCCAGGAAGGCAGCTGTAATGGAAGATACAGTTTGGTTGATCATTATCTCCACCTACACATAGGTCACTTTTCAGCTTTACCTGTCTGTCAGCCACCTATATCAAATATTTGTCAAAAAGGCAAGGAACAAAAAAACTAATTTGAGGGAGGTAGTTTAAAATTGGACCTCTTATTAAATAAGTGTGTCTCATAGAATATGAAAGACTGAACTGCGTTTGGGAAAAAACAATAGTTCTCCAAGAAAATTTTTGTTTCAGATAATTAGATGATGCTTATTTCCCTGATCATCATCCAGAACGCAATGACTTGAAGAGTGTTTAAGGTATATCAAAAAAGAGTGATTGAACTGTGCTGAAGGAAATAGGTAACTAATGTTAAGAACAGGAAATATCCTGAAAAGAGTTATATAAACTCTTATTTTCTAGTCTCAGCATTGCAGAGTGCAGGGACATGAGTAAACCTAAAACTGCAATTTAAAAAGGAATGTGTAGTTAGTTTGGTTTGATTCACTACTACATGGATATGTGTGTACAAGAACATGTAGTATGACAGTCTCACAACCTAAGTTTTCACACTAAACTTGGTTCCACAGAACTAGAGGGGAACTTTATCACTGATATCATTACAGCCAGACTTTTCCCCTTGACATCTATAAGTCCTGAAAAATCCATTTGCCTGCAGCTTTGCATCTATGCCAGGCTCTTCGTGCAGCAGCAGATTTCATTTTTAATTAGGATGAAGTTTAGACAAGAGCAACTCACTTCATCTATCAGAAGCTACCATTTACAACGTCCTGAAGATCTATAGAGACCCAGTTCAAACAACTGAGGGTAGATTTGTACTCGTCGTTAGAAATTCTATAACATAATAAAACAGCAAAATTATTAACTACAAAATTTAAGTTACCTTTCTGTGAATGCTGTAAATTCTGAGCATTTCTCTATTAAAAGTTTTTCAAACTGCAGAGAGAGAGAGAGAGAGAGAGAAAGTAGTGTCAAAGCAATAACCATACATAAAATTTCTTTATAAAAATAAATAATGGTTTTTTGGTAACTAAAAACCTCCAGAAACAAGATTTCATATGAATGCTCACCTTTTATTCTACTTTTCTGAATAAAATAGGTAGAGATAAAACTGAAGATGATAAAAGAGCAGCATTTTCTATGCTGTAAATGCAAGGAAACTCACAGATGGGGTGTCAAAATATTTTTGTCCTGTAGTCTTCAAAAGAAACATTTTTCAACACATTTAGTCAACATCATTAACATTCAGCACCAGGCCTATGAAATAGGATCCAAAATAATTCAAGAATATATCCATCACTGAAAATTGATTAAAAAGCCTTAAACAAGGGAGCCATATCAGTATGTAGGGATTTCTTAATAGATTGTTGAAAGTAAATTTCAATAATTAAAATAAAATAACAAAAATTATTAATAATAGAAACAAACAAGCAAGGGAAACATGATATCAGGTACCTGGTGCGTTTCTTCTGAAGAATTCCTGATGAACATATTGTATTCATTTATCATTGAACGTACATGGCAGTTTACTCTTACTGTCATGCTGTGGACTCTCTGCCATCTATTCTTCTCCAGCTTTTGAGCAATCCTAGTCAGTTCTGTACTTATGATCCAAGCTCTCTTTAACAGAAGCTGCAAGTTATCACAAGTGCTGTATTGTGAGGAAAGGATAAGTTCATTCTGTTCATCCTTCTCAATGCTGATGGGCTTTGATTGGAGAATACACATACACTCACAGTCTGTCATCAACTTCAAATCTTCCATCCATCGCTGAACAGAGTCCACTTGGATTAAGTGCATCCTAGAAAGCAGAGAAAGAGAGCAAAACAATCTTAGAATAACCACCAGCAACACCATGTAGCTGCATCTATTACTGCATTGCAATTGATTGACAAACGGCGAATAATTGAATATTTGTCTTGTAGTAACACAGCAACTTGTTTAACTTTTTAATCCAAACACAGGTTCTGGTTTTCCAACCACTTTTACACCACTTTCCCTGCTATAAAATTATTTCTGAAAAATCAGTAGATATTAGACATAACTAAACAGAAGTTTAAACAATGGTTTTAGGGAAAAGGTTTCTTGTACTTTCTGAGTTTAATATGGAGAAGGAGCAAAGCTTTGAGTGTGTTCACTTGTTATTTGCGAGACTGTCAGATTTTGCTAGACACTTTGCCTATTAAGTGCTCAACAAAATTTTACTTTGCAAGATCTCTCCAAAGCCCTTCCACCCAAACTTACAAATCCAAACCAAGGCAAGCAAATACTGTCAGCTAAGGATTTCCAGAGTTGAAGATGAAAGGTAAAGATGAAATTAAGTGAAATCAAGAAAAAGTTAATTTCATTTTTTTTTCCAAACTTCTATTGATAACATACAGTCAATCTGACACCATAGAGGATTGTTGTCTACCTTCTTGATACATGCTGCAGTTTTATGATGTTATAACAGAATGACAAAAAGGAAATTTTTGTTAAAGTCTCCATTCTTTTATTTCAGATACTGATCTATTGCAACACAGCAGTTACGCTCTGCGTTGTTATATAAAACCTTACTGTTAGAACAAGGTCTGCTATTACATTAGGTAGGCTAAGGGTGACCAGGTAGAAGGCTTTTTCATTCTTGTGCTCCCATTTGAACACTAAGCACCACCTGAACTCTAGAAGTCTCCTGCCAGACCACTACAGTAATATTCCACGAATAAAAAATATTTATGTACATATGAAAAGGATGTTCATCTCATATATCATTTCATATAAATTAATGGCAAACAAGATTGAATCAAGGAAACTGATTTTATCTCCCCTTTCACCATATATGATGAAACTACTTTTAATTTTAAACTTTAGCTGCTACTACTATTTAAGGTCTTTATTTCACTCAGCTTTGAATATTGTGTAATTGTGTTTCATGATCGATTGAGGCTCACTTTCCTCTTGCTATGTGAAGTCTCCTTATTGCCTTTTTGGATCTGAAGCAAGGTTTCCTAATATACAAAAATAACTTCAGAAGTTTGAGACCATGATTTATAATGTTGTGCATAGTTTGCATGCAGAACAGAATAAACTCATTTGACACAGGGTAATCTATCTTTCATTTCTAAAGTGCACTCTGATAATTGATTAAATCTCTGTTTAGTAAATAGAAATAAACTTCTACATTATAAATTCACATGGGAAAAAAACTATATTAGTGAAAAAAACCTAACAAAAGTAATTCCTATTTCCTTTAGTCCCAGAAGCCAAACTTCTCTCTGAGGAAAAAGAAAGATGGATGAGTTAAAAAAAATTACAAAGAAACTCTCCTTGTTTGCTTCTGCTTTTGTCAATTGTCACAACTGTAGAATTTAAGATATACTTTCACTGAAACTTAATATTCCTTAACTGACAATGGCAAAATAAGTACTATTCGCCTTCTTTCAGAGAAGGACTAGAGAAAACTCCCTCTGCTTACTAGCTCATCTTTTCTCACACATTATTGTTTAAATTAGATATATATTATTATAACTCAAATGAAATATGTAGATGATTCGCCATCATTCATGTCTCCCTGTACCTAGACAAAATCTTCCTAAGCATTCAGCAGATAAATTTGTAGATTAACTTTTTATATACTAGAATAAGAAAAGCACAAAGTGTGATCATTTTTAATTAGCTATTAAGAATCATATTCCACAGAGCATTTTCTGATCTCAAGAAACAGTTGAAAATTTCCATTTTATCTCCACTACTGAAAAAAATCGATGCCTACAAAATAAAAAGAACCATAATGAGTCAGACAAAAAATAAAAACACCACCCCTCCCCCCCCCAAAAAAAAAACATCCTGCACCAAAAAAAAACAAACCCTCTAAAACCAAAAAATCTGTCTAGCCCATTATCTTGACCCCAATATGCCCATTAAGAGATGCATAAGGAAAGATTATAAGAAGTGTGGCAAGAGCTGAGCAACTCTTCCTTCCCACCTTCTGGCAATTAGTGGTTTAAGAACTTCCTCAGCCAGAAGTTGTGTCTGAGGAGGATGTTTTTTACAATTCATGAAACAAAAGTAGCCATTAATCTCTTTTTGAACTCAGTCAAACTTTTGGCCTTTGCAACATTTAGTGACACTGTCTCACATTGTTTGATTATTTTTTGTATGAAAAAGTGTTTCTTACTCTTTGTTTTAAACTTGTTTGGAGACATAAACACAAGTTCTTTAGTTCTTATAAGAGATACTGAAATTATAGTTCTGCATTCACCACCTTCATGCAATTCGTTATTTTGTTTGCTCCACCTTGTCTTTTCTAGGTTATTTTATTTCCAAGGTAGATAAACTCATTTTATTTAGTCTGACATTCCATAGACATTATTCCACTCCTCTGATAATTCATTTACTTTCCCCACCTTTTCAAAAAGCCATTTCCAGTTTTCCTATGTCTTAAGTTATGATGACAAGAATAGGACATAATACACAATATTCAGATAAATTATGGATTTATTCATTTGAAATATATTTTCTTCACTACTCCTATTTTCTAAAACTTCTTACATTATATTTCTCTTTTTACTAAAGTGTTCTCCAGAGAGTTGTTTTTTATCTTTCAAAAAATCTACTCATTTTGATTCCAGAATCTTTTCCATGAGTGATAATATATAGAGGAGGAAACCCTACACTCTATGTATGATGAAAAAAAATTGTTATTCAGTTCTCTTTCCCTTCTCACATACATTATTTTGTGTTCATTAACCTATAATTACTTGTAGCATTTTACAGTATTGCATTGTCCTGCTATTATAACTATTTTTCAAGTCATTAAATACATTAAATAAGATAGGTTCAAGCACCAGAGGCCTAACTGGTGTGATTTTCCAAAGTTCTGTTTAATTAAGCAACAATATCTGGTTAACTGGATAAGATACTAATTTTTAAAGAATCATTTAGGTTGGAAAAGACCTCTAACATCCTCAAATCCAACCACTAACTCAGCACTGCCAGGTCCTCTACTACACTATGTCCCTAAGTGCTACATTTACGTGGCTTTTAAATACCTCCAGGAATGATGACCCCACCAGTTCCCTGGAGAGTTCATTACAGTGCTTAGCAACACTTTCAGGGAAAAAATGTTCCCTAATTTCCAATATAAACCTCCCTGGGACCAGCTGAGGCAGTTTCCTCTTGTTAATCACTTGCTACTTGGGAGAAGAGCTCAATCCCCATCTTGCTACAATCTCCATTCAGGTGGCTGTAGAGAGTGGTAAGAGAGTCTCATTTTCTCCAGTGGAAATAGCCCCAGCTCCATCAGCTGCTCCTCATAGGACCTGATCTCCAGATCCTTCACCAGCTTCATTGTTCTTCTCTGGACGTGCTCCAGCATCTCAGTGCCCTTCCTAAACTGAGGGGCTCAGAACTGAACACAGGATGCAAGACGCAGCCTCATCAGTGCCAAGTACAGGAGGGCAACCACTTCCCTAGTCCTGCTGGGCACACTACTGCTGATCCAAGCCAGGATACTATTGGCCCTCTTGGCCACGTTTCTGGCTTGTGTTCAGACAGTTGTTAACCGACATCCTACAGGTCTTTTTCTGCTGGGCAAATTTCCAACCACTTTGCAGCGGTGTTGCACAGGGTTGTTGCAGCCCAATGGCAGGACCCAGCATTTCACCCTGTTGACCTCAGGCAATCGATCTCAGCCCATCAATCCAGTCTGTCCCAATCCCTTTTCATAGTCTCCCTGCCCTCCAGCAGATCAGTACTCCAGCCCAACTTGGTGTGGTCTTCAAACTGACTCCAGGTCACTGATAAATGTGTTAAACACGACTGGCCCCAATACTGAACCCTGGCAGTGACTGGGCACCAGTTGCATGTGACTCCATCCAGCACCACTCCCTGGCCCCTAACATCCAGTCAGCTTCTTATCCATTGAACAATGTGCCTATCCAAGCCATGAGCAGCCAGTTTCTCCAAGAAAACACTGTGGGAAAAAGTGTCAAAGACCTAACTGAAGTCCAGGCAGGCAGACAGCATCTAAAGCCTTTCCCTCATCCAAGTGAGTCACCTTGTGACTCATACGAAAATCATGTTTGTCAGGCAGGATCTGCCCTTTATGAACCAATATCTGATTCTCCAGCTGTCCAGTAGACACCATGTGATGGCACTCAAAATTATCTTCTACATGACCTTTCTAGGCACTAAGGTCAGGCTGACAGGCCTGTAGCTTCCCGGTTTCCCTTTCTGATCCTTTCAGCAGATGGGTGTCATATTGGCTAAAATCCAGTGAACAGAGACCCTCCCAGTAAATAATGGAAAGTGGCTCAATGAGCATTTCTACCAGGACCCTCAACATCCTTAGGTGGCTCCCATCTGGCTGCATAGAGTTGTGTGTGAGTGCTGTAGCAGCTTGTTGACCTCTTCCCCTTGAAATATGGGGGCTTCATTCCATTCCCTGTCCCTGTCTTCCAGCTCAAGGGGCTGAGTACCTGGAGAAAAACTAGTCTAACTGTTAAAGACTGAGGCAAGAAGGCATTAAGAGCCCAGCCTTTTCCTCAGTCTTTGTCACTGTTTTCCTCAAACTCACAATAAAGCATGGAGACTCTCCTTCAGTCTCCTTTTGTTGCCAACAAACTCGTAGAATTTTTTTTTTTTTTTACAGCAGAGACTGATTAAGCTCTGCTTAGGCTTTACCCCTTCTAATTTCCTCTCTGAATAGCCTCATGGCATCCTCATAGTTCTGAGTTGCCATACCTGTCTCTCAAAGGTGATAAACGCATTTTCCTGAATTCTAGCCAAGACTCTCTTCAGCCAGGCCAGTCTTCCCCACTGGATCATTTTTTGGCACACGGGGTGGTCTGGTCCTGAAACTTTAGGATTTCGTTCTTGGAAGGAAGACAAAAATAGACAGATAGATAGTAGTTCCTTACTAGTTAGAATTTCTGAATTTAGTACATGGTGGCATATTGACAAAATAGCAATTTATCTGGACTCTACATTATAAAAGAAGCATTTATTGCAAAAACTGCTGCAAAAATAATTCAGTGGAAAATAAAAATATCAGGAGAAAGTATCTTCCAAGAGACTCTTCCAAAGTTTCTTCCAATTCATTCTATTTTAATTGAGGTTGTAAAATATTTGATGAAGTTTTCAAGAGCACCCAACTAAACTTGAATAACTAGTAATTTGAATACTCTGAGTTCTAGTGTACTTGTCAAAAAAGCAGTCTTAAAAATTGTGTTATTTTGACAAAATCATCTAGTGTCACTGGCTGAAGCCAGCTTAGAGTAACAGTTTGTGTTCCTTCAAAAGATGTTTATATCTTGTTTCATAGAGATCTTTCTGCATCACATAACACATTGCAGGCAAATTTCATCCTGGAAAAATATATACACAAAAAAATACTCCCCTTCTAAATTTCTACAGAAAAAGATAAGTGATACTCAGAGTTCTGTTACCACCATATTTTTTTTTTTTTGCTATTTTTTAGCATCTTTAAGTAGTTTACTAACTAATGATTCAAGATCTTTAGGTCTCGAAGGTGGATTAGCATTGAAAGGATTTATCTCTCTCATATTGGTGCTACATGAATACAAAAGTGAAGAGTTAATAACTAGATGATTTGTTTAAAAGTTCCAGCTTGAAGCTCTTTACCACCATTTTACTCGCAGCACATACACTTCTTTTTGAAATTGCAAATGTTATAATGAAGAAGAATTATACTTCCAATTTAGCAGTGAGTTTCACTAAGTGCAAAAGTTTCATGTTTTATAACATCGTGTTGAAGTCTGAGCTGATCAATTCACATGAATAATTCCAGTGGTCATATTTATAAAGTGCAAAGATTTCTGCTCAGTCAAGTTATATTTTCAAGGCTTCTTAGCCTTTTCATGCATTTTCCCCTAATATGACAGATTTATTACTAATCCTAATGATAGCATGTAGTACAGCTTCCAGATAAGCCTATGATGAAAGTCAATGCCAAGTCTTACAGCTGTACTCAAATTTATTATTCTAATTAGTGGTAGGTAATTAACTGGCAACAAACAACTTCTTGAATGAATTTAGCCCCCTCTTTGAACATAAATAATCTCTAATTTTTTTCTAATTCGTCTTTTCAAATTATTCATAGGTATGCAATATAGCTGGTGCCAATTTCCACATCAATGTAACAGACAGCAGAACTCAACTGTCAGTGGAAGGATATAGTGAAGAGCCATAGAGATAACTCCTATTTATTCTCAGTTGCTTTACACGATATTAATCACATAAAAGAGACCTGCAGATACATGATATTGTATTTACACTGATTTTAACAAAATGTAGAGCTAGGTGGCGAGCTAGCTTAGAAGATACAGAATAGCTTTAAGGTAGCTGATAATCAGATTCCTGCTTTTGAAGTGAACACACTTGCTTTGTAGATCATTCTTAAGATAATAGTCATGAATATTTGGGGTTTCTAATTGATATGGCAGTTTATTCTTTTTTTCTCCTCAATTTTACCTACTTTTCCAGTAGAACACTAGCAATACAACTTCATTGTAACAAAATATAAGTTTAGTATGAATTACTTGAGCCTTTAAAATAAATTGATAAAGCAAGTTAGTTCCTAGTTTTTAAAAAGGTTAACAGGCTATATTAAAATGGCATTTTAATTTGCCTCAGTGATTACTCAATTGTTGCAGTCCTAAAGTCTAATAATTCCCCCAAATTACCTGAGCAGGAGAAAAACTACAACCATGAAATATTTCTCAAAACAAAACAACTTAAAGAAAGGTACACCATATTCAGCCAGCTGTCCCGAAGTATACTCTGGAAGACAGAACTTTGTTAGCTGGCACTAATTTAATTGAAGAGCAAGTTTAAACCGCAAAGAAATGCAGCGGAAGTAGTAGAGGTATTACCACTATTATCAGTAGTGGTAGAGGTATTACCACTAGTCTCAGGAAGCAGCATGCCAATATGCAGAATAAGCAAATATTGGTAACAAAAACAGAATTACTCAGAGAGCACAAGTAAAATTTAAATGTATTACAATAGTAGTAATAATGAATAAGAACACCTCAATATCACTACTTTTCTAGTAACTGATATCTATGAGTCTCTTCACCTCACCTGAAGCCAACAATGGTCCCTCTTTGCCATTTGTTGAAACTTCAGTTACAGCAAATTCAGTTTGGCATCTGCACTCTGGGAGGATGATGTGCAAATCAGTGCTACTACAGAGAGAATATATTAAACCTACAAATAGCTTGTGCCTTTTTAAGTATCCATCTAACTACTGCAAGAAGATCAAATGAAGTATTTATAACTAACATCTGTGGTCAGGCTACCGCATTTTGTGAGACCTTATGCATTCATCAATGTAGAAAACTCTTCAAGGAAAGTAAAAACACTACAAACATTTATATAAGGTGAACTTGCGTGTGAAATTACGTGTGAACTTAATATAGTTTCATCACATCTGTTTAAAAGGTCATATAAGTTATTTAGTTCTAAGTGCTTCATCAATGTTCTTTTCAGATCTTTATGTTTTTCTGAGAAATCCTCATTCTAAGTTGTCCCTCTAAAAAATGTCTGAAAATATTAGATCAGTCCAGAATTTACGCACTACACTACAGAACATAAGAAAGCCAAGATAAAAGGTCACAGAACAACTCAGCTTGTTGGTTAGTTTGTGTGAAGTCTAGGATAAACTTATCATATACTAACTATGAGATACATGGGCACAGCTTAAGTAGGTCCAGGTCCTTTCCAGCCTCCATCAACTGAAGGGATAATCAGAGGCATAGTTCAAACTGGTTTTGAGGATTTTTACTTTGTGCCTAGTATATTAAACTGCTAAAACAGTAGCTGTCTTGATGAGCACATAAGCAACTGAGTTCACAGAAATTAAAGACCACAGTAAAAGAGAACACAATTTCCTGAGAGAAAGGAAGAAAATGCTAAAAAGCCTTGTTATCAGTAAGTCAATAACAGCTTAAGGCTGCTAGTCATCATCTTTTCAGGTAAAGCTGAGCAAGCAGTATACTAATATTGTCACAATGATTATGAACTAAAATTTGTCTGTTGAATTTACATTTGTATTGTATCCTTCATACTTGCAATGAATATTATTGCATTTTTGATGTTGTTATAAGCTAGTAGACCGAGAAAAATTTTTAAAAACATTTATCTGTTGAACCCTGTGAGCTTGACGTATCCAGCCTTAGTAAACTGTTATGGACACAGATCAGACTTAATGAGTGTGGTGGTTTGAACCACTTTTATTACTAGGGGTGTGCACAACAACAATGATGAAAACTGAACAGATATAACAGCAAGTAACAGTTTATTGTCTAGGGGCTCAACCACAAAAACCTCATGGGAATGCCCAGACTTAAACAAAATACACAAAACAACTCCTAACGACTGTCACACAAAGAAAAAAACCAAAAACAAATTGCTTCTCAAGGCCAGGTGGCCGGCCAAGAAAAGCGGAGGAAGGAAAAGGGAAGCCGCCTCTTTCTGATGGTACATTCCTGGCTCTTGGAGTCCCTGCAAAATACAAAATGGTGAAAAGCACACACACACACACACACCCCCAAGGGAGACCCATGGGGAAACTACCACTTGCGATTTGGCCAGCTTGGCTCTAGTGCCGATGGAGGTGGGTGGAGTTAAGCCACACAGTCTGGAAGCCGGGAGGAGAGGGGCCATGCTGCTCCCAGCTGAGGAGGAAGCTGAAGAGCAAGAACTTCCGTGTTTGGGCTTTTCATGCTCCTGAAATCTCACGGCAATCCGATGTCTTCTTCCCGGCCAGGCTGTCTTCTAGTTGGCTGGTGGCGCTTGACTCCGCCTTTTTTTTGGATCTTCACTCCAGGCAAAATGGCGGTTCCAGCTGAAACGGTATGTGCTCAGGGCCTGGAGGCCGGCAGCCATCAGCCACCGGCCGCAAGGGCACTCCCAAGGCCACTAGCCCCACCCGCGGGCACTCGCTGCTCGCAGGGACCGGCCGCGGGCGGTGGGGGCTGCCTGTGGGGGCAGTTGTCACCACACGCTTCCCAGCAGCGCAGGGCAGGAGCGGTGCAGCTGCGTCCACTGCCGGCGGGGGCTCTAATTCTCTCCGATGAGCCTTATGAAATAGACATTCCCTCCATCTGAGGTTAGGGATTGAAATAACAAATTATTCTCCAATGCAAAGACAAAAGGTCCCATGACTTGACTCCGCAAATGGCTGCCTGGGTTTGGCAAAAATATGAAACACATAGTTTTTCTTAAAAATGAGATAGCAAAGCTGAGGGATTTTAGCTTTGTGCACAACAACAGAACCAATATCTTTAGGCTTCATTTATCCCAATTTAAGAAGAATAGCATTGCTTCATGGTAGGTTGCATAGCAGATCTATTCAGAACATATTTACAGATTCTTCCAGGTGTTTAGGTCAGACAGGGTGCCTGAAGTATGTTGATAGTCTTGAAGAGATGTCGGCATCAGCATATGTTGAAATTGCAAATTACTGAGTACACACAGTTTTCATTCCCATAAATAACTGGGCATGTTTCCTGCATCGTGAAAAAGAAAAGTCAACAAGGCCAGCAACAGGAGAGAACATGCTCAAGAATTAACCAGGCAGTTCATCCTAGCTCACTACTTCATGATGCTCAGGATGCATTTGTAACCGAAAAGGACAATATACTTCATAGCCTTGTAAAAACAATATGCTGCAAGAGAGCAAAGCCCTTGTAAACACCTAGCAGGGAGGGAGAACTAGAAATGAAAGTGAGGAGAAAAACAAACACTGGACATAATTTGGAGCCGTAGAGAGTGGAAATGCTCAGACAATCATGAGCAAGGACTCATTTGGAGACTAACATGAGAGTCCATGAAAATAGCACCAGTGCCTCATTGAACATTGTTTTTTTCTTCCTCCAAATCTGCCTTAATTTGTAGTTTAATAACAAACAGTACAATTCCCTGTGCCTTTTTCAAAGGAGTTACAACATGCATTATGAGCAGCAACATTAGCCTTTCACCTTCTACTATTTACTCATTTAAGGTCCTAACCCTCCTGATTAAGTAAAGCCTGAATTACTTAATGAAGGAAGCAACAACCATTTTACAGGGAGTTATGACATCAGTATCATTCAGGAGACTCTCATTCACATCTATTACACAGCAGCTCTAGTTAAAATGGCCAAAAAAGGGATGAGAAAAGGATAGCCTGACATTGGCTTTTCTAAGATTCACATCAGAATGTTAACTCTTTAACAAGAAAGATAAAATGATGAAAACTTGCAATGCAGATACTAGAATGAGTTGGCAAAATTATCTTAGCTGCTCTCATTCAACTAAAAAGCAGTTTCCAATGAACATGCAATATTTATACCCGTTTACATACTTTTATAGAAATCAGAGAACTGAAAATTAAATCATACACCATCAAATCCACTCTTCTGACACCAAAAGCAACCAGACCATAGCTTAAAAATCAACCCTAAAAATGATTTATTGTGAGCTCAAATGTGTTTTATTAAATGGCTATTCTAGTATCAGACTACTTCAGTGGTTGGAAGTAAATTTCTTAAAAGCCATTTCATTCTTATTTGGTGTAGTCTTTCTTAATGTATTCCAGAACTGATACTATATAAGTTTTTGCAAATTCTTAGAAGTTTTCTAGTTTTCTACAAGTTTCCTAGTTTTCTAAAATGTAGCCTTTCTCCTTTACTGAAAGTTTTCCATGGACAGGAATATTAGCAAGATAAAGGACCCTGGCTTTTTGTGAAGATTGGACTAAAAAGGAGACTTAACAGCCAGTAATGTTAGTCAAAAGCTGGTCCAAAAAAGCCTTGAAACTGTGCCAGGGAACATGGTACTGTGTCAAGAACCAAAGGTCAAGTGAGGAAGAAGATAAAATGAAGATATGGGTCTTTTCTGGGACCCTGACTCAAAATGGGAGGTGTGCCAGAGGCATGGTGAGGGCTTTATCATGGGAGAGACAGTTTGGGAAGCAGGTTATAAGAAATTATATAATGTCTAAATATTATATTATGAATTCTATAATCAGGTGTGTATACTTTGGAAATAATACCTGCACACCCAGCATGCCGTAAATAGAGCTTTGCTTTTTAATACTCAAAAGAGAGTGTTAGAGGGTTCTTTCCAACTTTTTAAGGCATCACTTTTAAATAAGATTTTATCTTCAAATGCATTTCTGGAAAGCCAACACATGCTCTCAACTTCTGTTTTGTAAGACGTAACAAGCAAAATTGCTCAGATTCCTTTTATGAAACTGTCACTTTCCAATCCCCCTGCTCTAAACAACCTGATAGGTCTGTAGCTCTTGTAAAATTAATTTTTGTACTGAAAGACTTGATATCATGCTTGATAGCAAACAAAGTCTAACAGTAATTTGCAATGAAGGTAATACATCCTTCTCGACACCAGAAATATCTCACTTCACATATACTAGAACCAATCTTCCTGCCATCACTGTCACTGTCTTACTAGCAAATAGTCACAATCATCTGAGCCAACTCGCATACATAGATCCTTCACCTATTTTTTCCCTTCGAATGAACTCTAACTTGTTGCAGAACCTTTTGTTCCTAACCCCCAAGTGCATAACCTTTAGAATTCAATTAGTCATCTCCTTTCCTCACTTCTAATTCTCTGCTTTCAGAAATAACCCTTGCCATTAATTACCCTCTCCTATTTTACCCTTTGTCTAAACATTTGTTTTCTGTATTTACTAGTAAATTACCATATAAATAATATCCACTAAATTTCCTTTTTTTCATTGGGAAAATAACAAGAAAACTGTGTTTGCCCTAGAGAATGGTAGCAGATTATTCACTACTGTCCAATCTTTGGCTGGTTCATTTTATGGCATCTCATTTCCTGCTTGATTCTGAACCCTCGGCTACAATGTCTTCCTTTTCCTTTCCAATTACTTTATTCCACTCTCATTCCTTAGATATAAGCATTATATTTTGATACTTAACACTTGGAGTCACTAGAAAATTTTTCTAACAAGCTCAACACCCTAAATAATTTTCCTGCCTTTGGTAGATTTAGTTGTTTTTCTCTTTCTGACACATTTCTTTCTCTTTCCTTGCACGTGACAGTGTCAAAACTAGATAGTTAATGCTCCTGGCTGCCTTTCATTTCCATTTGTGCAGGTGTTGAACTTAAGAAAGTCTTTGATATCAACTGAAGTTTTAAACTTACTTAAATAAAGCAGATTCAAAACACCCAACACAAAATACCAAACTCACACCATACCTGTATTTCAACCCCCCTTTCAAATAAAAAAAAAATTGGGCTATACTATCACTTTTTCTGTTAGGCTTTGCTCATGATTATAATGTGTTCTGTCATAAAACACTTAAAACAAAAATATTTACACAAAATAGTCCAGTGTTTTTCAATGGAAAATTGGAATTCTGGACCACCTTATTACAAAATATATTTTTATGGAATAACTGCAATATGTCATAGGCTTCTGGGTGCTATTCATGGATACCTGAGGACAGTAGGACAAGCAGTAACTCTAAAGCATAAATTCAAAACATGAGAAATAAATGCAGTATATTCCAATACTCCTCAAAATTGAAAGTAAATTCCACCTCTGTCTTCAGTGAGCTTTGGGTCAGACTTGAATGTGTGACACTTATGATTCTTTAGAGGATTTTTAGAGTATATTTCCCCAAGGAAACGATTCAAGGATAAAGAATTTTAAGAATAGGATAAGCCCATAGCAGAGCTGAGACAAGCAACTGAGTAAAAGTATAAAGACAATTATTGCAATGGAGACTATTCGCAGGAACCTGATGTGTTAGCTTCATCTGAAAGTAAAAATGCATCTCTGGTTTCCTAGGAATCCGGGACTTTAGGATTCCATGGCTCCATAATTGTACCATCCCCTCAGGTTCTCCAACTTCTATATGCAGAGAATAGATGGAGTGCCTGACAAATTTTGTCTTTCAAGGTTTGAAAATTATTTGAAAAATCCAGAGTGTACATGTTTGGTAGCAGCACTTCCCACACAACACTTCATATCTCCTTCCCTGCAACCAAGAGCTGTACCTAAGTGGGGCACCCTGAGGACCAGTGTACAACGCGCACACACACACACACACACACACCGATATAATAAGCAAAGATCCTGCTCTTTGGGCTTTCGGGTGTCCTGCTCCCATGCTTGGCGCTTGGTGCAGTTGCTGTTGGCAGTGTCATGGCATTGGCTGAGCAGGGGCACCAGTAGCATTGCAGGATACAAGGCCCCAGGATGTCAGGGCAGTTTAGGCATTGGTCCAGTTTGGACTCACTGTTGAGGATGGAAACAGAGAAGGGAAACTGCACAGAGTCCAGTCAGAGCAAGCTGGTGTAGCCCCAGCCCAGTAGTAATCAAGGGAAGGGCTTCAGGGGAACCAGGAGGCTTTGATGGAATCCTGAGCCCTTCTTTTTCTTCTTGAGGGAATATAGTCTGAATCATTATACCTTTTTTTCTCTTTCAAGGAAGGATCTGTTACGGCTATGGGATTCTTTCTGATGTTCCTAGTACTGATGGCAGTTGTCAGTGTCAATCAGCCTTTCCTCTCCTCCAAAAAGAATGGAATTGTTCCCAAGAATGGGGAAGAAATCCTCTCAAGGATAAAGGTGAGCCTTCAGCTGCAACAGTTGTGCTTAGAGCAGGAAACTGCAGACCTGGAAGCCAGAGAGAAGGCTCTGAAAAAGCCTGAATTGGAACTGGAGAGGAAGATCCGATGGCATATGTGCCATGTCCTTTCCTTGGTCATCTTGGTGCTGTCCAAGCTCTGGAAGAAGCATTTACAGGATAGGATTTGTCAGCAGAACAGAAAACAAGACACAGTGGTCCTTGTGAAAGCATGGAAAAAAATACCCTTCCCTAGCAAGTCCCTTTGTGCTTTGCAGGGGCATTTACATCCACATGGACAGAACTGTAAGAAAACTTTGTTTAGTTAGAAGTAGATTGGCTCCCTCACCTTTCAAATTACTTTGTTCCACTAACAAAGACTTTGTGTTTAATGTACTAATAATTTCCTTTTTTTTTTTTTTGTATATTTATAGTTACAAATCATGGACTTCCATTAATTAAATAAGACAGATTAAAGCAAAGGAATATACTTTTCAGAATTGTTTGCTTACAATGAGAAAATTTTATTTCATCTTTTGACCTACATTTTTCTTGCATCATGCATTATTGTTACAGACCAAACTACAAACACATGGAAATGGAGAATATGTTTGCAAAACTGGATTATAGATGTGTTTATTACTCTTTACTAAATTCACTTTTACTCTTTACTACACTAAATTTGTACAAACTTAGAGGAAGATGATTCACAGAGAAGCTATAGATGTTTTTACTAGAAAGCAGGGAAACAACACCTTTATGCTTCCTTCAGCAATAAGGAAGGCAGAATTATTGTTTAGAGTTCTTGTTTAGAATGAAATTTTACACTGTCATTCGGTGTTGGCAACAAAGATAAGAGCAGATAGGTTGAGAAAAAGGCTTAAACGCATTTGATGCTGATGAGTGGGCTTAAAAAATGCAAGTCATTCTTAAACTGATTAAATCTCAAAACCATAGAATTTTGAGGGGGAATTGTAGGAAATACTTTCTCCACTGGTGTCAATAGATTTTCCTACACTTTTCAGTTAAGAAAGAGGGGATCCATAAGGATCAAAGTCCAACTCTTAGGTGAGTGACCCATACAGGGATCAAATGCACAATCTTGGCATTGCTGACACCATTCCCTAACCAAGTGAGCTAATCTGATGGTCTTTCCTCCTTGGAGGCATTAATGGATATCAAGCACATAGTGCACAATTTGAACCTTCAGGGTTTGTAGGGTACACTGTGGAATGGTCAGAAACACTTCATGTGCCAGGCATAAGTTGCACATCTGTTTAAACAGCTACTAATGGGATAGGTTTATTTCAAAGTTTTACTTCTTTCCATAAGCAATACCATTCACAGAATTTATTTTTCAAGAATACAACCGACGCAACGGGACTCTGCGTAAACACTAACTACTGTACCAAGATGGCCAGAATTGTGCAAGAACCAAACAGATTGAGGCACCCACGAAATACCCTCTTTCCAGAGATCTGAACACAGAGGCTCAATAGTGTACTCTGCTCTTCTCATAACTCTGCATTAAGGCTGTAAGCTTTGACATTTCACATCAGAAAGAGAAATGTGATCTTTTCTTCCTCTTTTTTGCCCCTCTTATCTATGCTGATGTGACAGGAGGCTGTACACAGCCAGACTAGTATTTTGTGAATTGCTTAAAGCTTGTGTCTCCAGGCACAATGTTACTCAGAGCAGCACGGTGATCTAGTGGATAGACTCAAGTAAAAATTCAAAAAAGTTCTGCTCTACTCTTTGCTTTCCTACTGATACTTAGAGAAGTTTTATCACCTCCTACCATCTTTCTCTCCTGCTTAACTCTCTGTTTAGCCTAAGAAGTGACAAGTTATTGTTTTTGCACTAAGCATTACGCAGTGTTCTGGTCTTTATTAGAGCTTCCAGGTACTACTGTAACACAAGTAGTGGAAAAAGGCAAAAATTTATGTTTCTCAAAGCAATCCTTAGAGGAGTTCTGAAGACTAAACAGAAAAAGGAAAAAAGGAAATAAGTGGTTATTTTTACTACCTTAGACTTACTTTTGAATGAGGAACAACAGCTAAAGTATGAAGAGTGCCTGAACTAGAACAGTCTCATTAAAATATAAAACCCAAAGTAAATGGATACCAAGACCTGAAATAGACAAGAGTTCAGGAAGATTCTTTAAAAGACAAATGGGCTGAAGAAACAACCCCAGTCTGATTTCCTGGTGAAAGTAAAGATAAGTGGGGGTTAGGAGTCCTGCAGATTGCTCATTCCTTGGATATAATTCATTAGCAAGGACTTTTCACCTTGCTGCTGTTCATAGCAACTCATAATATCAGGCATAAAAAGGAGCAAGGGAGAGAGCAAATCTTGCTGACAAGAGCCCCACTGCACAGGTGTCAATCTCCACCTTCATAAGGGACCAAGTGAAAAGAACTACATACCCCAAAGGATAGAACCAAGTGGCTTTTACAAGGACTGAGAAAATACTACAAATGATGACAAGAAAAGACAGAATAAAAATTCCTTCTTTTCCCCCTTCTTTGCAAGTAGAATGAAACAGCATGTCTATTTATTCTTCTTCATTTAACAAGAGCAGGGCCTGGGTCACTGTCAGTGAATCCCTGGCACAAATGAGTTTTCTGTGATTCATAAGGGTGTGCAGGCTCCACATTCTGCAGTACATTAAAAACAGAACTATGATGTTTTCCAGAAAGAAAAAAAGGACCATTCTGGTATCATTGCACAAAATAAGTCAATTATCCCTTCTTAATTATTTATTTAGCATTAATAAACTCTTAGTGGCCATCAAAGAACCTGGAAAACAACTAACAGAGCAAAAAAGTGCAGCAAACAGCATTGTTTTCAATAATACTTTCCAGGCTCAATGAATTAGCCTTTGGTATCAAATATAAATAAATGGATATTTTATGTGAGTACATTATTCTGCATTAAAAAACAAAAGATAAGTGGAACTAGCTTTTTTGTCCTACTATAATCCTTTATGATATCTCACAGTATAGGAAGAAAATTGGATGTGAAAACGTATTAGAAATGGAAACAAGGAAGTATTTCATTATATTCACTATGTTCTCATCTCCAGCTTTAGCTAAAAAAATTAATTTCATACAAATTACTGTGAGATAGCAGAACTTCCTCACAAATGGGAAATACCTGTGAAACCGAAAAGAAGTTACTTTTTCACTGACTATTCTCTTTTAATTCACCATTATCAGTGTCTGTGAGAGTAAGGTTTTTAGAGGAAACAAAAAAGGCCTCTGTTTATCAGTCAAGTGTCTGATTAACAATCTTCTTCTGTTGCCATCATGTGATCAGACAACAAGATAACTGATTTCACTGTATAGAGAAGCAAATAAGGTAGATCTAGTTGTCTATGTAATTTGTATGTTCTAGTGTTGTCGAGAGTGCAAGGATAGATCAATTATACTTCACCAAAGGTTTTTTCATCACTCATAAAGTTTTCAAAGCACATGCTCAATACTTTTTCCAAGTCTTTCAGTGCTCAAGCAGAATATACTTTCTGTAGCTTCTACTAATGCAAAAAATTCAGGCGGGAAACTCAGCACTATCCTGGCATATTGACTGCAAGCAAAAGGCTGTGCAATTCAGATTCTACCTCACTTGACATCTCTCTGGAACAACTCGATGTCCTGAAAAACAGAGGAAATCTAAAACATTTAAAACAGGATTAACACTATTTTGGGCCATCTCTGACTTGCAGAGAAACATAGCTTCTCTCTCTAGTGCCTCTCTCCCCCAAAATTTTCATTTAACTGAATTAATTCCTAAACTGGAGATTATGTAACAAAAAGCAAACAGCTAAACCTCTCTCACAAAATCAGGACACAATATCTAATAACATAATTCCTATCTAAGGAAAGATTCAGCATTTGTTTCCAATACATTCCAAAAACTTAAAAATAGACAGAGTCTTCAACAGGCATTGATAAATATCCCTGTTCTTGAAACCAAACTAGAAAATACACGATTTCTTGCTTCTCTTCACTACTGCTATATATAAAAGCCAGCGACAACCCATTTTCAGTGGGTAACAGAAAATATTTGCCAATGAACCTGTTTAAGGGTGACCAAAAAAAATCAGACATTAGAAAGAGTGTGAAGAAACAAGCAAAACAATAGCAGTTCACCATAATTTCAGACCTTCAAATTACATTCAATTTTCTATGTAGGAGCAAGGGTGGAGGGAAGTCAATGCTACCTGCTCCAAATTCACTCGTACGATTGAATCAGTGAAAATATGATTAAATGTCTTCTGTCTGTATTTCTGTCATATGTGTACCAACAAAAATTGTGCGCTCACTTTTCTCTTTCCACCTTTTTGCACCATCTTAATCCTGCAGATATCTGACCTGAACTCAGAAGTTTTGAAGATTTGAGATACTCCAAACTACACTATTCAGGTCAAAGTATGGTAGTGAGGCTTTCAAGAGCAGTACTAATAGAGGTGTCATTGCTTTCTTCAAGACAGGAGAGCGATGGGACAGTATCCTCTTCCTCTATTCATGAAATATCACCTTTGTCTCAGCACCTTTGACTTATTAAATATATGGTTGGATTTCCCATGAAACATAACCTTACTCTAACAACACTTTCCTGTACTTCACAGCTGCCTTAAAAGACGGCAGGATAGCAAAGCAAAAACATAGCAGGGAGTGAAACTATGACAGGGCATATGCTAATTGATTCATTATCTTAGTTGTGTCCATACAGTTAAAATCAAGTGCCATGATATATCATACAAAACTAATCATTATATCCATGAGACTACAAACCAAATATCAAAATGCTGTTTAGCACATCAGATCTAGCAGTGGCTGGCCATTTTCTGAGCAATTTTGTTATTTCTCCCTTACTCTGCCCTCTCCTCCTCCTTTTTTCATCAGATTAGTTTTTTATGTATCAGACTTAACTTGAAGTCGCAATGAAGAATGCACACATATGCAAACCACAGTAGCCAAAATCTCAGCAGGCCATGTGGAGATTAATAACTGGCCAGAGAACTCCTGATTCAGACCACTAAATTATTCTTTTAACACTTTTAACTTCATATTCTGTCTTCCAGATATTTGCTATCCTATCTCTAGTCTCATGCACTAGATTCTGCTGGAACCATTTGTTTATCAATACACACTTATCTATGAAAATAAGAGGGCATTTATAATGAATTTGGGCTGAAGTCTCCACTACAAGGGATGGTCTTATGAAAGGGGAAGATCTTCCTCTTCTGATTTCAAATATTTAAGTGGAATAGACAAGAAACATCTCCACACAGAGGTAAAACAAATAAATTGGAAATCTTAAATATTCAAACAGAAGAACCATTTCTCAGCCAACTGTATTCAGAATTGCTGTCAGTTTATTGCACAACTTCAGCTTTGAGAAAAACAAATACAGACTTGATAAAGAGTCCTACAACACCTTATTTCCCTTCATTTCATTCACAGGCCTAAGCGATTGTGAAATAATAATCTTACACATGCATAGAGGATTCATTCATCTTTCTACCTTCGTATTTCTTCAGAACTGCAGAAAAGTTTTGTCCTTTGAATTCTCTAGGGCATGCTGAATAATCTCTGGATAACACTACCACTGGGTAAAACATCCTCTCATCACTGCTTCACAAGTATGTGGCTCAGTGTACCCCTTGGCTATCCCTTGCATAGATGCATAACAGTAACAGCATTCTGAGCACCACAGCTTAAGAGTACCCAGAGAAAACAGCTTGGAGAGTAGTGTTAAGGCGAATAACAGTGCTTATTAGCAAAAGATATGACTGCTTCTGATGTGAAAGAATGGCTGAAATTCTAATTTGTCTTCTCCTGCCTAACTGCAGTAAATAAGTTAATCGGTACCACATTTATCTGTTTCAAGCAGAAAATCTTGTCCTAACAAACTCCAGAAAAGTATACAGACGTCTGATGATAAAGGGCTGTTTTCACTGTAAGATATTTTTCATATATAAAACATAACTTCTAGAAGCTCACTTCTAGCTATAAATGACTTAAGGACCTAAATTGGGAAGCAGCACTGCCACGCTCTGGGTGCAAGAGTGACTGGAGCCTATATACAGAGGTTCAGATAAAACCAAGGTTAATATACCTTCCAGAAGCATGTACAATTCATGTATTATTACATTTATGAGATATTATGCATGTTTCAGTATATCCATTTTCTTTTTTCCTGATTTATTTAATGCTGAGGTAGTAATATTTGCCAAAGGCATCTCTTCAGAGTAGGAAACAGATAAATGTAGAGCCATATGAAAAATGCAAAGGGTGGTTTCACTTGGTCTTCATAGGGGTCTCCATGTAACCATCATTTTACAACATGAACAAATGTCCATGTGCAAGCACACATTGAGGGGCGTCCAAATGAAACACTGAATAGGTGGAGAAAGAGAGTGACTTAACACTAAATATAAATAGCTAAATGATCTAATTAGGGCCTTCCAGTACCTGAAGGAGCCTACAAGAAAGGGCATGTAGTGACAGGACAAGGGGGAATGGCTCCAAACCGAAAGAGAGTAGGTTTAGGTTAAGAACAGGTTTAGGGTTAGATATTAGGAAGGAATTTGCCTGCGAGGGTGATGAGGCACTGGAAAAGGCTTCCTAGGGATGCTGTGGATGCCCTAACCCTGGAAGTGTTCAATGCCAGGTTGGATGGGGTTTTGAACAACCCAGTCTAGGGAAAGGTGTCCCTGCCCACAGCCAGTGGGTTTGGAATCAGATGATCTTTAAGGTGCCTTTCAACCCAAGCTGTTCTATGACTCTAATACAAATAGGGGACAACCTCACAGTATAGTTTTGATTTTCTTTGTAACCTGACTTTGGAAGCTATTCTGAGAAAATCTCACCTCTAACATCTTCATCAAGTGTCACGTAGACAAAAACGAAAGAGCAGTGACACAGAAAAATTCCTTGAGACACACAGAGGAGATAGCATAAAAAAGCTACATACAAAAAAATTAAGTTATAACCCTTAAAGAGGATGGATCACTGAAAAAAAAAACGCCCACAAAAGACAGAACAATACATAGAGAATGGCAATAAGCTTTTGAAACTTGTGGAGGCCTTTTTATTTCTTCTAAATACAATTTGGAAGACATTTCCATTTTCTTTCTGGAAATGCAAGACCCTGCACAGATTTGCTAGAAGAATAAACTCAAATCAAATTTTCTAACACGGTGTGTACTGAATGCAAACAATATATATCCCTATCTTGTGTCAAATTAAAAAGCATAGAGCAAAATGCTGTGCTAAATGTCAAATTAAAAAAAAAACAACACCAAAACCATCAAAACCCTTCCCTGTTTCTTCCACAATCACAGGCATACATACACACACTGAAATTTAATTGGTGAGTAAAGAACATTTTTAGATGCTGGAAAATTCACTAAGGTGACAGGAAAGATGGTTTGAACTTTTATCTACTATTATAAAGAGAGTAATGAAGTTTTATTACTCCAGTTTCTTACCTCATGAAGCTATTCGGCCTGATTCATCCTACCTAGCACTAGCAAAGGCTGAGAGGGGATGAACATGAAGGGCAGCCGTGACCATACTGCAGTCAGCAGCTGTGAGTCTGCTTTAGTTTTCACCTCAGTTACTGTAGTCCTTACAGCACATAAAAAGCACTGGTGATGCTGTGTGCCAGCAAGCATCCTCCACACGTGGTCTGCTAGCACATCTGCTCTTGGATGCTACAACTGCACTGAACTGCACTTAACATTTAAGCTGGTGTTCTGAATGACATAGAGATCCTCCTCTGTAGAAGGTTTTCAGTAGGAGAACTGTGGTTCATATGGATGCGAGTCAGTTCGTGCAATCCAAACTGAGGAGAGGGAGCAAAGAAATTAAAACTACAAACTTTTCCTGGTTGATGTAGAGTCTGTTGAAGAGGTGTGTAAATTAACATCAAGGTGTTAATTTAAATAGTAAAAAATGCTCAATTGAGAGGTTTACTGAAGGCTTTGCATTTGCAGCAACTGGAACAACAGTAGAACAATGCTGGTTCCAATGCACATTTAAAAATACTCCTTTTACAGCAGGGCAGCTGCGTAGCAGTTTAGTTAGTTGTACTGTCTTTATATTTTACCAAGAAAAAATACACTTTCAAAATTACTGAGATCAACCTCTTACAGAGCAGTTGAACTAGAGAGAATGTTCGGTCCAATTCCAGCCCTTCAGAGCAGAAAAATATCTTATTTTCTCTGGCAGTAGCACCCGATTGTTTTCCAGGTTTCTCCTGGTACTTTAGCCAAGAGCAATAGAGTGTTAGATTCTGCACAACAAAATCAGGAGTGTCTCCGTCTGATCACTTCCCGATTCACCCTCACAAAAACAAACATGCCTCCACATCATGAGTAAGTCATTAGAAGACAGGCTTGAGAAAAGTTTGTGTCCTTCTAAATGAAATGGAAAAATTAGCTTTATGCCTGAACTATGATTGAGGGAAGTTTCTGCCAAAGCAATAAAAAAAACTATGGAGAGACACTGCTCTGCCATATTACTCCTTCCTGACTTCCTGCAGGGTGCGCTGGACTATACAAAAATGTTAAACAATAGTATCTTACAAAGACTGTTACTTGAACTCTAGAAGACAGAAGACTTCAATAATATTCTAATATATAACAGTATCACATATTATAAAAATATAATACATGTATAAATATTTTTAAAAAGAAAAAATAGCCTTCTGCAAGCAGGAGATGAAACTATATTTCATGAGACTCTTTTCAAACCAAATTGTTCCCTGATTTCTATGATTTAAATAAATCTCAAAAATCAGAGGTCAGTAAGTGAATAGTCCTTGAGACAGCAATTTCACATACTGAACAAAGATTATCCTCTTCACGTAATAAACTGTATGTTCTTGATGATGATAAAATTTAATTCCAATCTAATAAAAAACTCATACTAATGATATTGACACCAAAAATAATGTAATATTCTGTCTAGTTTTTCAAAGCTTCCTGGCTATGCTATAGAAGCAAAGAAGGTAGAAAACTTCTGTGAAGAGATTATCTCATGCTCCCCAGTAATACTCTTAGAGAAGTCCCACTTTGTTCATTGCCAGCAGAGTTGCTCTTCTGGGAAACAATGAACATGGTTAAGTCACAATTTAGTTCTCCCACTTAGCAGTACACTTTGTTCTCTGAACTCAGAAGAATATTTTTTAAAATGAAAAATTTGGTAGAATATGACACTATGAATGTTTGATTCCTGTCTAGATAAAAACGTAGATTCATAATCATGTCATGTTCTTCCCTTTTCAATTTATTGATTTTTAAATTACATGCCCTTCTTGCATAAGTAATACAAAAGATAATATTTCATTGCTGTTCAAGTTCTTGGATCACATTTTTCAAGTTGGTTCTAAAAAGTCCATTTTGAAATGCAAAGTCGGTAAATTTCCAAATCAAACATTTATGTGTGAATAGCAGATACCAAACAAGAATTTTGCTCTGTAGCACTTCCCAAAACATTGCTTTCAATTATTTTGTCATCCATTGAATAAACTCAACTACTGTGATACCATTGCCTAGTTGTTCCCTCTGTCTTTCAATAATTTTCTCAGCTTTTCTCAGTTTTACTCCTGTTTAGTCTTTATCTTGAGCTCAGTCATGCTTAAGATACTGGAAAAATATTTCCATAGCTTTAGTTTTTCAGAATGCTATATTCTTGATGTAGATATTTTCATTGTACCCCTGAAATAACTTGAGCAAAAAAGAATCCACAAAGAGCAAACTACAAAGTTCAAACACCAGAAACATAGTTTATACCTGCAACATCATAAAGAATGTTTTGCTTTAAAAACAAGTAAAATATTTCATATAGTCCTTTAGGCATATTACCCTATGTAAAAGTAGATAGATAGATAGATAGATAGATAGATAGATAGATAGATAGATAGATAGATAGATAGATAGATAGATAGATAGATAGATAGATAGATAGATAGATATATAGATAGATAGATAGATAGATAGATACACTCAATTTACCCTATTCCAGGAAATACTTTAAGGAGCAAAAAAATCAACCTGGAATTGCTAACAGTCACATTTCAGCTTAATGTTAAACTCCTGTATGCATTTCACTCTAAATCCCTCAGGGCTAATAGGAGCTCAGAAACCCAACCACTAACAGCCACTAACAATTTTAATGAGATTAGAAATGGGGTCAGACCAACCAGCACATTTCTTGTGATCACTATACTATTTGTCAAAAAAAAACAAAAAACAAAACAAAAAAAACACACACAACAAACCACCAAACATTTACAAAATTGTAGCATTGTCCTGCTAGCTTTCTTAAATTTGCTCATTACAGGTTACTGAACAACAGATTACAAGGTCCTCTCACCATCTCCAGACAGCAGTGAACCAGATTAAGAGAGAGATGGCAATTATATAAAGGAAGAAATTCCCAGGAAATGTGAATTGAAGTGACAAATAGTGTATTTGGTATTTGTACTATCTAACTGAAAAGACAAGTCACAGTAAGACCATTATAAATACCATTATAAATACCCTTAATGAAGGTTTTAATTTCTTAAAAAATGGATTGTGGGAAAACACTTCAGGTACTTATTCATCATCTTTTATAATAGCCGTGTTTGTAAAGACAGTTTAATAAGCTCACTTGAGAGGCAACATCACTGAGAAAATTATGATAAAATGCAGCACATGGAAGAAACGAGTTTCTGTTCACAAAACGTTACTCTTCACATTTATTGAAAATACCTGCTAGGTGATATGCGACATTGCCAATCTGCCACAGCACAGGAGGATGATGCACACACATCAGGCATAACAAAGCATATGAGCTTGCAACATATTGCTATATGAATGACATTGAAATAGTAACTTGTGATGGTAGGCTAAGTGAGGACTTTCTTCATGTTTCCCCAGCTGAAGTTGAGGACAAAAACAGCAGAAGGTAAAGTGGTTTACTTAAAGCAGGATTAATCAGCATTACAACCAGCAGAGAATCTGAAGGAATGATGCATAATACTAAATCAAAAAGTTTCAACAAACCATACTACCCTTTTAAAAACAGATGGCAACACTCTCTTTTCTCACATTAAATCAATAACTAATTTGGTGAACTTGATTTTTTTGAGCATTATGATCCCTTTATTAGTCTGATTTTTGCTTTCAAGTCTTATTAAGATGAACGTTTCTGTTAAGGAGGACCACTTGATCCTTTTCCCTCTTGGTTAACAGAGTGAATGTCAATGTGCCTGGAATGCTTCAAAGCAGCTTTTATTTTATACATGAAAGATACTTTAGGTATGCTGAAGTCAAAAGATAGATTTCATCCTTAATTGCCTTCCAAAGTGAACAATTCCAGCTCTGTTACCAAAATTATAATATGGCCTATGCTAAAAGGAGAGACAGAAGTGTGGATCCTCATTCTTGTGAGTAAGAATACTAAATTCAGATTGCTTAGTATGCACAAAGTTGCATAGAAAATCAAAATGTCTCAGTAGTTTTACAAAACAAATAACTGTATCTTAAATGGAAACACCGAGGATAAGGTTTGGACTCGATGAACCTTGTAGGTCCCTTCCAACCCAGCATATTCTGTGAAAGACATAATCTTTACTATCAATTGCAAAGTTCAGAAAGACCTGGAAAGTAAACAAGACAAAGATTAGATGCTGTAGCTTCTATATTTTCCTTTGAAGATTTACTCTTTACCTCTAAATACTACTTAACCTTGTCTTCCTGAAGGCTCCATTTAAGTTGCAAACTCTTCCATGCAGGATAAAACTTGTTAACAAATCCAAATTACTATTTCAAGATGCACACCCAACACTGCAAGCAGTGTAGCAACAAAATTTCCCCGTACAATGGGCAAGGTTTAGGCACTCCTACGCTCTTGTGAAGCAGAGCAGGACCAAGAGTGAACGGACAATGCCAGAATTACCATTTCTGACTCTCTACTTCTTATACCCAGGAGACTGTTTGAGTGGAACCTCAGTCCTTTTAGCAAAACATCACTACCAGGCATACAGCATTGTTCTGTGACCACAGCCAAGAGGACCGCAAGGCACAAGCTTGAGCTCCAAGAGACAGTGCCCCTCTGAGCTCCTCCACTCAAACATAACTAAGACTCCGAATCTTGCTTGTCACAAGCTACCACGGTGGTCTAATCATGTCCTGCTCTACTGTTTCTTGCTCTGTATTCCTTTTTCCTTCTTTGCCATATGGCTGCTGAGAGAGGTTTCCTCTTCATTTCCCTTCCCCACAGCAAATACACTGGGTTTAGAAAATGTATGCTTGTAGTTCAAGTTTAGTAGTGGTTTATGCCAGGAAGTTCACATGGACAATATAGAAGTCAAGAACAAGGCCGCCCACAGCTACCCACAGCTGAAATATCATGTTTTATAGTGACATGACCTTGCTGCATAGCAACTCAATGGAAGGAAATATTTCACTGTTATGGGAGGGGTTTAGAAGGAGTTTTTTCCTAAGGTTGTGTGGCAAATAAGCAAGATGTCTAGATTGTACCAAAAGTAAAGTGTTTCAGGTTTTGATTTTTGTCTCTTTTTGGTCTCTCATTTTTGTTGTTTGTTTTTTGTTGGTTTTGGTTTTGGTCTTTTTTTTTTTTTTTTTTCAGGGGGAGGGATGTATACAGTACAACAGTTGTGAAGTGAAAGGAATGCTAACGGAGGTATAAAGTGTCAATCATTTTGTCTTTGTCTGTCTATCGTGATAAAGACTGGAATGCAAGTAGTAAACATAACAGACCACAAACAACATCTGAATGGTTTGAAATGGTCTTACTAGCACCAGTGAAATCTTGCAGAGAAGTATAAACCATGGAGTCAAAGCCACAAAACAATGGCTTGAAGAGCTAACTATGGGTTATAAAGTTGGCAGGATTACTAATTTGATGTCATAATGAAAATTTCATGCAGTAGTTGTGAAGATACAGTCAGAAAGCAGATGTCTGGCAGATGACATACCCTAACATTCAGGCAAATTCTGTCAATGTGGTTTCAAATGCATTAATCTGAAGATGTTTTCTGAAAAGGATACAAATCTCCAAACACAAGACATTCACTGGGCAGAGAGGGACTGCTATTTCTCTAAGACAGAAAAAGAGAAGAGTCTCTTTTATAGACTCAGGCATTTCAAATGTATGTTGTCTCAAAATAATCCACCAAAATGTTTCCATGATAAAAGTTATACCAGCACTAGGCTTGACTTCTTTACAGTGCTTGTGTGCCACATGCTATGAAACGTGTTACCGACCCTGACAGGAGCATTTCAGGATAGACTCTTAATTGTCTTTAGAAATGAAAGATGGTGATTGGTCTTTCAAAAGTAGTTTTCAAGTAACAGCAAGCCACAGGTATGAAATACCAAGTTTAATGAAAATGGTCTAATGAGACTAGTAAGACAGATTGTTTAAATTCATCAATTTGTTCACATTTTAAAGACATCATAACTTCACAATTATTGCAAAGGACAAACTCAAATTTCCTTCGGGTTAAAAGCCAAAATTCTTTTGTGACTTCTACAGCTGTACACAGAGTATTTTACTGCATAGCTCTGGGAAGTAGTATAATCTGTTTCTACAGCATATTATACAACTAAATATAAAGATATGGTGATAAAAGTATCAGAAGGAAAAGGTTAGGAAATATCTTGCATTCTGACAGACTTGCAGACCCCAAAAATGCCTACAGTAAAATGCAATTATTTTTGCTTCTTGCAAGCTAAACTGCTGAGCTACATTTTAATATTTTGTATATAAGGACAGAGATATTTTACCCATAGATTCAAAGAAAAAAAAAAATGTTGAGTTCATATTCCTCATGAATACAACTAAATGATAGCAAATCTATAGTAGCTGCTTTACCAACATCACCCTCTGGACTCAGTCAGACTGTGTGTCTGAAAATCCTTCCCAGAAGGACTGCGTGGATACACAAATCTGTTTTACTGCCACCATCAAAACTCTCACAAACTACTTATCTTCTAGTTTGGTTACAAGTAGAAGATAAATCACTAAAATCAGAAATGCTTCATAGTAAAGTGAGCTCCCTTTCTCTTGCTGTAAAACTGTTTGCTGAATTATTATAAGGTAAAGTGAATGAAAAAGAATATGAGGTCTTTAAATGAGACATCATTAGTGTTTTGAACTGATTTTATTTCTTTTCACCGGAAAGTAACTTTATCCAAAGAACCTTCCGTCATACTCTAGTCCCACAGCCTACTGCAAACAGAAGCTTTTCAAAAACCACTTTCAATTCCCCAGCAAGCATTCAATTCTCAAAAGATTTTTAAAACACTCAGAGCAGCAATTCATAAAACCATGTAAGTACATGAACCTTGGAACTCTCAAAGTCTGCTCTAGCTTTTGTGTTACAATTAACATGCATTTTTTTCCTCTAGAGTTTCTTGCAGTCTCTATCTGAATGTTTTCAAAGAGGCACAACAGACAAGTTCCCGACATGATACAAATAAAACTGATCATAGGAATGTAGAACTGTAATTAGCAGTGCAAGATCTATGCATGGTAAGTAGCCTGTAAAATACAAAAAGGAAATACAAATGTTTTCTGCTTTGCATGGAGTGCTTTTCAGACAGGAAATTCAGCTTGCAGACATAGGTGAGAAAAGTCAGAAATACAGAACAAGCCTTTGATTATCAGCAGCAGACTGTAGGCAACTGAAATAGAATTCAGTACATACAGAAGATGTCTAAAAGGCATCAGACATACAATCACTGATCAGACAAACCACTTAAACACTTGTACCTAAACTTGATTGTATGATTACTTACAACTAGAGCACAGTCAGAACTGAAGACTAAAAAAAGTGTTATAAGAAGAAAGTGAGACAAATCATGTGAGAACAAGTGCAGCCAGCTGTGTGTTGCGATTTAACAATGCTACAAACAAGCATTAACAGAGGTTATAAATTGCAGAAGCCATGCAGATTCAAAGCAGAAAGGTAAGAAGAACTAAAACAGTTAAAAAAGGAATAGACCAGAGAGAGATAAAAGAGAATAACCTATACTCCTGTTAATTCACAGAAGTCACATCCCTAGAAATTGTTCACTTGAAGGATTCCTGGCTAAGAAAATGGAGAATAAAATAAGAAATACTGCAATGAACTGACATTCAATCAAATGACTTGCTGCCCAAATTTCAGGGCCAGAAAAACAGATGGCAACAAAAATTATAGATTCTCATTGCCTACAGAGTACAAGGGACAAGACAACATTGGCTAGCTGAAAAAAAAACCCAGACAAATACATTGTGCCATTTTTTCCAGATTCATTTTCTGTGATGTGATAAAAACTTCCCTGTATTTGATTCTGACAACTAAACCACCCAGTTATTTGAGAAAATTTAGACACTCTAGAGATAGAAACCAATATGTGGATCCTTTTTTTCCTGACAGTCCCATCAATATTCACATCTTATACCTTAAAGTCAGCAGTATAGAGGCCACATGAAGGTCTAAAAGTAGAAGTAAATTGTGATGTGAATGATCTCAGAAAATAATTTAGTTCTTGATCACGTAGAAATTATCTTCCTTTATAAAGTTAGCTTTTTCTTTTTTAAATATATATTCATTAGTGGCACTATAACACACAGAATTAACAAGGTTGGAAAAGACCAGAAAGATCATCAAGTCCAACCTTTTACCTAACTTAACAACCTATCCAACACCAGTGCATCATCTAAACCATCTAGACCATCTGGACCATCTAATCCATCTAAATCATGTCACTAAGTTAATCAAGTTTGTCAAGTGTAGAAAGGCAAGTTATGCCATCTTCAAGAGTAGCCCGAATTTCAAGTTCTTTCAGCAATATTGAGTGTTTCTTCAGTTTGTTTTTGTTTGTTTCACTTTGGCTTTATTTGGTTGTTGTTTTTGGAAGGCAGGAGCTTGGTAGTAACAGTTGTGGTAGGCTTTTTTACCTCATTTTCCTATAATAACTTCCCTTATTATTTTCAAAAAATATCTCACAATTGCAACACTGAACAAAACAAGCAATCCAAGAAGAAAAAATGGCATTCAATTTCACTTTTGGTTATGAGTACTCTCTTTAATTGAATTACTTCAGATCCAGAACTCCAAGTGTTAAGTCATGTTTAGCATCCAATATGAAAAGTATAAGAAACAATGCTACAATAAAAAAAAATTCTGCATAGATTACAATTTTAACTTACGGAAAACAAAAAGGCCAACGAACTTTCATTACACAGGAGGAGGCACAGAAACATAAGAAAGGTACATTTCATTCTAGATGGAAAAGCCAAGGTAAAAGCTCACCAAACATGGGAAAACAAGAGCAATAGAAAGGTGAAGAAAGGATAACATTTTCCAAAAGCTATACTAAAAATAGCTACTTCAAAATGGAGATATATGCATCACTAAGGAACACATATGCAATTCAAATGCTGCAGTGAACTGGCCATCACTGATGAAAAGGATTTTTTATGGACTTGTCAGATGCTTTATATAGGATTATTAACAGATTTTGGGCAGTAACTAGACCAATCCTAAAAGTGATCTATTGCCAGTTGCTTTCTCTCCTAAGAGACAAAACCATGAGTAAGACCCTAATTCATCGATATAGGAAATAAAGTTTCTGTAACAATAATTTTTGGTTTTCCTCAGGATACCGTATAGTTTTAAATACTGCATCCACAGCAGTCTAGATGTCAATTAGAGAAAGTAAGTCTGACAGTATGTTAGAAAGCCATTAACACAGTGACTCAATACTCTAGAGACTTTCCAATACAGGCTGTGATTTCCCATAAAATCCCAGGAAAGAGTGTAAACAACAATTCACACAGCACTGAGACTTGTTTTAAGGTCCTAGTTCTAGTTTTCTTATGCAGTCAAGATAACTCTTGACTTTAATGACCACTGTGAAAACACTTAAAATCTATTTGCATATGTATGGTACTTTTTCCTATGGAGACAGATGTTCTTGCATGAGGATGTGTCTGTTTTTATTTCTGAAAGACTCTGATCTAAACATGAGGCAAGGCATTTTGCTGCTACACAGGACTAACCCTAAATTGGATTTGTGTTACCTTTTTCCTGTGACAGGACACAACAACACACACCTTCAAGTTAATGAAGCCCCTTCCACAGAAAACAGGAGCTTGAACTGGAGTCCTGAGACAGGAATATATCCTAGCCTTGGATACAGGAACTTTAAAGAATTAAAAATACTTGAATCTTGTTATTTTGAAAGCTCAGTTAATCCTTTTAAACTCCTATTAAACAGAAGCCATATTATTCCTTTCCCAGATAAACAACTTAATCGCTTAAAATTTCCCTTTCTTTGGGAAAGCTGTAATCAATTAATTTCTTTTTTTTCATGGAACTTCCATGTTAGAGGCAAAACTTAGACACAGCTACCAGATGCCAACCAACAGACAGGGTTTTTTCAGTCTGTTGATTAGCAGTCACCAATATCTTCACTACCAACAGGGCATCTCAGACTGAAGAGATTGTACTATAGGCTTCATATCATTACCATACCTCCATACCTACACACCAGAGGAAGTCAACCAGGTTAAAGAAATTTATTTTTATAGTTTTTAGCAGTCTTCACAGAGTGCAGCAAGTTCCAGGAATTTCCATCATGACAAGGAACTGATCCAGTAAACACAATCCCGTCTCTACTGCAAACATAGTTATCCATTTATGATGGCTGCATAGGCACTGTCATGACTTACCAGACTTCAGATATAAAAATTTGCAAATGCCTCAAGAAATGCACCTCAGATTTCCACATTCATTCTCAACACTTTGTAGGTACATTACCTAATGTTGAGTTTAAAAATGATTTTTTAAGCATCTTTGGGTCCTCAAAGGAAAGTGCAGCTGAAGCCTCAGAGACATTTAATCACTCAAATCAGGATGATAGAATGCACCACTTACCGCTGAACTGGTAATGAAAGGGAATCTAAGTGGTCCTCGCCCTTAAAAGCCATATTTATCCTCTTCTTATGTGTACTATTCCATAGCCTGGGTGCTAGAACGAAAACAAACAGCCATTTAATAAACCTAGGGAAACTCTGTTCTCTTCAGCCCAGAGCAGCATGGCATTGTCCTACTCATCTTTGGAGAAAACTCATTAAAAAAATTCAAAAGGCTTGTTTTCCGCAGTCTGCGCCACAACTACAGCAGATAACCAAGGCTCTTAAATACATTTTGTGGCATACATAACAGAGTTTGCATATTCCTGAACTTCCTGGGCCACAGCACAGGTCAGAGCTGTTTGGGTTGAACATTTCTGAGCTAATAGATTTATTATTTACCCTCATTTATTTTTTAAAAACTTGAATGACAGAGAAAATCTAATAAGTACTATTATAATTCTTCATGTTACTCTGAGAAAGATTGCGAGGGTACGCTCATGATTTCAGGATCATTTAGTACGACATTTAGTGGAAGGTTCTTGACGTCCAAGTTAATGAAATATTAGCATCCCCTATGTTAAACAATTTCTTTTTTATACATTTTAAATACTGCATATATTTCTCTCTTCCATATTTCCCCTTTATAACCAGTGACCAAGAGATGCATCCAGACATTATTGTACCAGAAAGAAACAAGAGAGGAGACTTGTCATTTTCACAAAAGGAAGGAATGCTGTCTCCTTCTCTCTTCTTTTAATTAGCCTCATTATCATGCCTACTATAGATCCATGCACATTGACAACAAAAGCTTTAGAGGATTTATTCTGCCAAAAGAAGTGAAGTTATCTGCACTCATCCACATGGCTGGAAAAAAAATAATGCAAAATATTTGAAGGAAAAGATTAATCCGTGACTCATGAAGAGCAAGGAGGAAATGAACCAATTTGGATGAGGAGACAGGAACAGGGGGAAAATTACGGTTTCTTAGATGTGAATTAAAAAATGAGAACAATGAATATCACCTCTGCAGAAAATACTTTATACAGGAAATTACTGCTGTTTGTGTCACCAGCTGGGGCAGAATGCTTTTGATGTAGCTGCTTGTGATATACTTCTATTTGGTTATTGGCTACATTCTGCAAGTTGAGTCAGCCAGCATTTAAGATATTTGCCACTCCAAATTGCTCTTAATTGACACAGAGTGGTCCTCGGTGTCTTTCCTAGCAAACTAATCTCATTACTAATGCATGTCCTAATTTTTTCCACAAGATCTCATGAACACTGTCCTGAGTACTTAAAAGTATTACAACCAATATAATGCATTCACATTCTCTGTCCACTATTAGCATCAGATTGCTTTGGCAATGGTGTCACTGTGTTCCTTCCTACCCCTCAAATTGTCCTGGAAACAAGGTGTATGGACTAAGATGGCTGAAATATGGGAGAAGATTCTGTAAAAAAAAAAAAAAAACAAACCAAACAAACAACAAAAAAAAAGTTTAGGTTTTACTGAATCTTCTGTTTTAAAAAGATTGTAGATATTTGATAGACTATGACTGAAAGCTCCTATACCCAAGTAAAAAAATATTAGTGGTTATCCTTCTGCTCCCATGACACACTAAGATTTGAAAAACAAAGTTATTGTTCTTTATTTGAAAGATCTGCATATGATGTACAGATTGCACTAACAAATGAAGTTTTCATTTATTTTCACTAGGAGAATTTTTTTTGTCTTTTTCAAGGGCATTTAAGATTACCAAATACAAATAATCACATAATCACTTTTACCAGAAATAGTCAAATATCATGATTAGCACTGTCTTCATTTGGAGATACCCTAATCAAAGCTGAACACATCTACATAAAATCTCATTCTCAAAGATGAAGCTTCCCCTCCTGAATCTTATCACATAAAGGATCAAGAACAATCTTTCAGCCCGCAGAAGTACAGATTTCATGTACTCTAGCCATCTCTTTCTGCTCAGCATCAGACCAAGATTTACCTTCTTATGCTACCAACACTAAATCAAGAGCTTGCCTCTAGCAAGCTAAAGATACTTACCATTAGCTCAGCCTACCAACAATTTCTGCACATACAAATCAAATCCACCTGCTTGTACTTCATTACTTGTGATCAGTGACATAATATACACAGACATAAATTAGACTGTTGCATGTCATTGTTCCCTATAAATTAGAAACATGACAAAAATGTAAGTTTTTATATGCTGTCTTCCCACAAAACACACTTTTATATTATGTCTGAGAGCCTTTAAAAACATGATCAACTCCTACTTAGAGGTTACTTATGCTCCAGGAACAACAGCAAAATGCCACACCAATATCTTAACCAGACAGTCTGGCTCAAGACTATGATTAGATATTACTTTAAAACTCTAATCTTGAGTTAATGTTGGCAACATAAGGAAATGCTGTTCCCAAGCACCTGGCAGTCTGCCAGAGGACCCACAATACCCCCAGGACTACAAAACAGGTTAGAGAACCAGTGACTGTTATGGTCCTGCTCAGAATGGCTCCTCCAAAGGCTGGAAAGTTACAGTGCTCAGTGGAAGATGTTGTTCAGTTTTCAGTATCCTCATTCATCTTTCCAGGTAAGACCAAGACAATTCTGCTTCCTAGTAAAGATTATGAGAGGACTGATAAATCCTATTTAGTTCAAGTCCAAAACAGTGTTCAGTTCTAGTCAGTACTCCTAAAAGCAATGTCCCGTACTATAGCTGATCATGTAGATGTTATGCATGTATATACATACACATGCTCACATTTATTAAGTATATTCATACGAATAAGAAACATCAGTAGAGTTCTGCAGGAGAGCCTGTTTTTTTCTAGTGGCTTTAGTGGCCACTGAATGGACCTACAGCTGATCAGATATTGTATAGGTAAACTTGTACAAAAAAAATATTTGTAATATTGGTGATATTGGCATAAGCCTGAGTGACACACTGAAATACTAAAATTATATTCTTGGACTATTATGAGGTCTTTTGTTTAACACCTTACATAGTATTCTACATAAATATGTATCTGCACATAGCCTTGTATTGCAATTCTAAATAATGATTTATTTCATTGGTTTATTAATTGATTTCATTCTTCTGGCAGGTAGCAGCATGCGTCTCTGAAATTAGATGTATTCAGGGCACTGTCTCTCCATGTCCTGAATTTTTTTCTTTGTCATGTCACCAATGAATTAAATTTTAAGATATTATGTCCTCATATTTACTAGAGAGATGCAGACAAGCAGATCACAGACTACCCCATCAAAGTCCCATCAAAGACAGCCAAAAGCTTCCTTCAAAGCACTGGACTTCAGAAGAAAACAAAGCATCACACCTGAAACAGTATGTAAGCACTGCTCACAGAAAGAGCAGTGCCGGCAGAGGACATGGCCTTCATGACCAAAAGAAACCACATAATCAGGACGAGGGAACTTGTATAAAAGCTCTAAAACCAGCCTAAAACACTGTGAAACCAGCCTACTCATAAGTTAAAGAAGGAAGCATCTTGCGCTGACTTACACCACACCTGGTAGCACCTGTGAAAACTGTGGAACACCTCACTAGAAGAGTGATGCATCTGGAAGCCATTAACCCACTTATTGCACAACAGCAGACTCCTCCTGCCTTACAAGAACTCCCTGCTGGGAGCCTCCTCTTACTCAATTTTGTTTAGCATTGGAGTGCAGCTTCTACAGTGCCACATGGCATTTTAACAACCTATAAGAGATGTTATTCCTGCTAGGAAAACAAATTACACCTCATAAAATCTCCCAATTTAAATTTCTTCTCCATCATTCAACTTGTTATCTTATATTTAACAAGAAATTAGGAGGATTTCAGCAGTCAGGCTTCTGTTAGAGACAACATTCCTGCCCAAAAGTATCATAGTAACAACAGGTATGTCACAGTGAATTAAGTGTGACTCATTTTCTTCTACTACTGATAGCCTTAAAGTTCTGTATCACAAAATTATGCCCTTAATAATAAAGCCTTGAAACGTCACACGAATCAACTCACATTTTTTGAGTTCATCCACATCACACATGCCCAACCTTGTAAAGGCGGAAATCAAAAGGCAAACCCATGAGCTTTCAACACTCCCTTTCTAACCCCTAATGTTATAATTTCAACATGAACATTATCTTAAAATAAGGTCAATCAAGGCCATCTTTCCTCTTAGAAAAAGACAGAAATCCACAAATCTAGACTTTAATTGTTAATAACCATCTGAATTAGAAGAGCATGCTACCTATAAGCAGTATTGTTAACCTGTGAATAAGAAGTTATTAGCTAAAAGTCATGTCAGACTAGATATCTATCTCTTGATTAATATGAACAATTCCTGTCTATACTAAAGTACAATCTCTGTTGTGCCAAACAGTGCCTGCCCTTATTTCACAGTTCTGGGAGTCTGGGAATCATTGGTTATTATTCTCCTGTACACAGAATAACTTTTAATGGAATGCCACAAATCAAATTAAGAGCAAAATTCTGACAGCATTTATGTAATAGACCAGAAAGTAAATACATACATTGTCCTTCAGCAACACATCCAGTTCATCAGAAGCTTTTCATACTATCTATTTGAGGACTCAGGATCCTGTGTCACTTTGCATTATAAGAGGCTCATAGAGACGTGAATTAATTACAATATTAAAAGCCAACTCAGAATTAAGCTGAGGGGGGGTCACAAATCTAAGAAAACACAAAATCAGGAGCAAAAATAATGAAGAGTCCTTTATATGATATATTAAAATGTGTTGTATTAGCATGGGATCATACACACAGATCTGGGTGCCACACTCCTAGAGTACAAAATTAAAACTAGATGAGAGAGGTGGGAGTAGGCGCTATAGCTGGTATTTATTCATGGCAGCTGCTCTTGAAGAGCCAATAACCAAAGAGAAAAGAGTACTGAATAGTTTAGGCCTTACACTTCAAGTACAATCTGAAGCATAAACAAATTTTTGGTCACAGAGGATTTTTATTGCATATTTTTTCCTATCTTTTCTCTCTGTTGTCTGCAGAGAGGGGATCTCATTTTAAACAAGTCTCTACCTTTGGCAATATCCCTTCTAACATACCACAGAACGATTTGTCTTTGAAGGGATCTTAAAGATAATCTAGTTCCAATTCCCCAGGGTTTGGATAGGGATACCTTCCACTAGATCAGGTTGCTGAAGGCATCAGACAACCTGTCTTTAAATATATATGTACAAAAAAAATATATGATACATATTTATTGGCATCTGTTTATTTAACTATTATATTCACTTATATTTTCATATTTGTCAAATATACATTGTATTTTACTATCTATTCATTATAAATTTCTATTATATTAAATATTTTTAAATTCTGCGTTATAATATGCATATGTGGACTGCATATCTATATCTATCTCCATCTAATGTAGTTATTCATTCAAACTGGAGTTTGTGTTACTATTTTTGTGTTATGGACATTTCTATTTTAACCTTACTTTACACATATATAACTTGGAAATATCAGGGAGTTAGAGGAGGGAATACCAGTTCAATATTTGTTTCTGTTCAAATAGGTCATCCTGAAAAATCACAGAAAAGGAACTGTATAAGTTCTTGAGGTTGGAAGAAAAAATCTGAAGTCTACAGCGAGTCCCAATCCTCTGTATGCAGAGTTCAATTCCTTAACTCACTTCTTGGCTTTAAAGCCCCCCTTTTATACTTATGATCACTCCAAGGCAAAAATGAAAGAAAGAGATCTTGGATTGTTAATTCCACATCTCTATTTTTAGCAAGTGGATCATATGGTAACACGCTAAGTTGGATATATGCAATGAAACCCAAAGCACTGATTGTATCAGGAAGAAAAGCATAAATGTATGTTTACCCAGGTTTCTCCAACATTAGGAATGGAGGAGACCTATCGTTACATGCACCACAGTAAGTATTTTTGCCAAGGCATAACTTTTCACAATGCATCTTTAACAAATTTTTCCATTTAGATCCAAAATCTCTAGGAAGACAGAGTTTGCATCATCATGGACTACATTATGAAAAATACTTAATATAAGGAGAAAAAATCATAAAATCTTATGCCCTTCTGTTTGTCCCACTCGCCCTGGAAATTATTTTAGGCAATGGGCCACTAGAAAAATCACTTGACTTTTTTTTAAATCTTAGCAAAATCTTTAATGTCTGTCTTTCTGAAAGGGACACATCAATTTCTGTAGATGGCAGTATTATGGAAATAAGTTGATTAGTGGTCACATTTTTAGAAATGAGCATTTTAGAGGCATTTTCACTGGAAAAGAAGTTCAGTAACTGAATAATAGGTGGCAAGATGGTGTATTCTAGAGCTGTATTCTATCTTCAATGCAATGCAGAATAATCACCATATAAAAATGTTTATTGGTTCTCAGAGCAGCAGTAATGCAAGTCAATACCATAAAATTCTGAGGGGTACAGCTCATTGGTATTTACATTTCTCTTGCTTTCTGACAGATGGCATAAGGCTTTCCTATTTCCTTAAACCAAACAGCCGGTTCAACATCACCTGCACCAACACCAGTCTCCATTCAAACACAATAGGGGCATTGCTGTTCCTGGTCACTTGGGTTCAGAAATATTTCTTACAAGAAACAGATAAAGCAGGTTTTCACTATCTGGCTTGCAGACCAGGTCTCTTCACTGGGGAAAAATCGAGGCAGTTCCTACATCTGTGTCCTCCATGTGGCACCAGGGCTTTCTCTTCAAGATGCCCAGCTGCCGTCAGGCTGAAGAACTTCCCTTCATCTTCTCCTTTTTTTCCCCATCCCCAAGACTAGACATAATGCAGCAACCCAGGGCACAGCAGCTGTAAAATCAGCACCTCATGGACATAGCTGAGAGCCTCCACTCGCCTGTGAGGGGAGCCCCCACCTGATGGCTCCGGTCAGCCCTGGGGTGAGCACAAACCAGCAGCAGAACCCAGCTCAGGCCCTACTGCCAGAGCAGGGAAGGGGTCTGCAGCCTCAGGGCTGACCTGAAGAGGGGTCTGTGGCCCCAATGGCGGGGACTGGAAGGAAACCAGTGTTAACATCACCTCAAGCTCCCACAGCTCCCTGAAAATAAGGGTACTTGAGGCCGGATTGAGGGTGCCCTGCTGTGGGGCAGGGACACCTTTCACTAGACCAGGTTCCCCAAAGTCCCATTCAACCTGGCCTTATCCAGAACTTCTCAGGGCAACCTGCTCCAGTGCCTCACCACCCTCACGATAAAGAATTTCTTCCTAATATCTGAGCTAAGCCATCACCCTTCGTCCTATCACTATGGGCCTTTATAAAAAGTCCTCTCCAGGTTTCCTGTAGGCCCATTTTGGGTACTGAAAAGCTGCTCCAAGGTCTCCCCAGAGTCTATTTCAAGCTGAATTACCCCAATTCTCCCAGCCTTTCCTCACAGGAGAGGTGTTCTATCTTTGTGGCCCTCCTCTGAACTCATTCCAAAAGGCCTGTGTTCTTCCTGTGCTGAGGATCCCAGGCTAGTATTAGAGGACCAAGTTTTGTGCTGATTAGCAGTACATTAATTCAACTGAAACTCTGCTGCTTTGGTCTCACATAACCTTGACACCATAACTAGTCCAAAGGATTTCATCTTGTCTCATCAGCAGCAGGTGGGATCTTATGTCCCAGCATCCACGTCAAAAAATCGGCAATAAAGGGCTGCTATTTCAACCAGCCATTGTGTAGGGCACAAAGGAAAACAGAAGGAGATTTTTGCACCTTAGATAGTATAAATATACAATTGTACAAGTGTAGATTATATTGTTGAGAAGAAATGCCTGAAGAATATCATAGTTTTCAGTTATTATTTAGCAAGACTCTTACAAGTGTAATGAAATTGCAGCCAAGATTCATTATTTTCCCTAAAAACCTACAAAAAAAAATCAAAAAGGATCTTAAAAAGTGACAAAAGAAAATCCTCTCCCTGTTGAGGCAGAAAATTAAGAAATAATGAAATAAGCATGATGTAAGTACAAATTCAAACGAAATATTCTGGTAACAAGTATACTGTAAACTAGTACACAGAGAAGATAACAATGCATTTAACAACTTCAAAGAGAAAAGAATAAGGACCTGCACAAATAGCTCACTTCAAGGAAACATGACAATAATATATTTGCACATTTCTGTGTACAATCCATTTTCCGTAATGAAAGGATTTCGTCTTAATATCCATTCCAGTTAGTCAGACTGGCAATCTGAAAGACATGTTTATTTGCATTAAGAGATCTCTAAAGAAAAAAAAAAATCTGACATTTTACCAAAGATGAGCAAAAATTATTAATAACTCAGGTCATAGCCCACACTAGCCAAATATCTATTGGAAGTATCACAAGGCATTACATGATAAACAGTGGTGGCATTTTCCCAATATTTGCCAGCAGTGATTAAGTTTATCATTTTACAGAGTTAATATCAAATTGCTCTTTTTTTGTCATAGCTCTGAAAACCTTAAACAGCTTTAGATTGGTCCAGTTAAACACACATTTATCTTCAAGTTAACACAACCACAGAACAACCAAGAGTAGCTACCTCTAGTCACTGAACTACTCCTCCATTTGAAATACTAATAAATTTACTACTTCTATTAAAGTTCAGCATTATTTTTCACTTTTCCTCTACATATGGAGAAAAAAGGTCATTAGAGAGCTACAGAGAAGTTAAAATGGAAGAAAGCAGATAAAAGAGACCAAAGTTCTGCTTGCAAATAATGTAACTCAGAGAGCAACAGCAGGATATTCAGTTGGGCAACAAGCCTGCAAGATGAACCAACACACACCAAGGAATACGTAAAACACACATGGCTGAGCCACGTACTTTCAAGGATCCCAGCTCTCTGAACAGTGACTCCCTCCACTAGGCTATCTTCACACTACTTGCAGCCTCTACTTTCAAGCTTAGCTCTTCTAGATAGACACAGCAAATGTAGTAGGCAAACTTCCTAAAAGCTGAAAAAAGTCAAGTCAGACTACCTTGTGAAATTACCTATACACAAAACCCAAGAACATTAAACCTATGTCAAAATTTGAGTCTAGTTTCTTTTCTTGCTTTTTTCCTTTAACAATCTCCAATTAACAATTCCAGACAGGCTGTCAGCAGAACTATGCTGTCTGGTCATTACAATTCTGCGTAAAGAACAAGCAATAAAACAGTAGTGGACTTTTTCTCTTTGCAAGGAGAAAATACTGCATTTATATTTTTGAACCACTGCCAAGGACTATCCAGATATTTTCTTCTTCCTCTGTCCTTTGCACAAAACATGTGGAGGAGCCAAAAAGCTGTAGCAATAGCAGAGATGGGGAATCCCCAGCAGAGCTAGAGGCAAAACTACTCTGTAGAATTATTTCCATATTTAGTGTCTCAGGAGCAGGGGTAATATCAGCAGAGCACATCCTAGCAAAGCTAAAGGCTCAGGGGCACTTTGCAGCCTGTGCACATTTTCTTTCTGCGAGATATCAAGTTATGTGTTGGAGCAGGAAGTGCAAAGTCTGAATCAAGTCAATGCACTGCACTCAGTCTGAAGAGCACCAGAAGGCCAAGCAAAAAACGTTCAAGTAGTATTACCTGATGTAATAGCAGTTTCTGTTAGAATCATAGAATGTCCTGAGTTGGATTTTTGTGGTCCCTTCCAAGTCCAACTCCCAGCTCCACACAGGACAGGCTCAAGCATCACGCCATGTACCTGAAAGCACTGCCCAAAACTTTGAACTTCTTGAATTCTGTCAGGCTTGGTACTGTGACCACTTCCCTGGGGAGTCTGTTTGTCTGCTCTAGTACCCAACCATGCTGTGGGTGAAGAACCTTTTCCTAATATTCAACTTAAACTTATTCTGACACAGCTTCATGGTGTTCCCTTGGCTTCTGTCACTGCTTACCAGAGAGAAAGATCAGTGCCTACTCCTATGTTTACCCTTTCAAGGAAGCTGTAGACTGAGATGAGGTTCATAGAATCTTAGAACACATGAGTTGGAAAAGACTAGTCAGGACCATTGGGTCCAACTCCTGCCCCTGCACAGGACACAGTTTTCTTTGGAGCTTTTTGGTTCTGTAATTTTTGGTGATGTTGTTCTTTGTTTTATTTTGTTAACGCTTTCTTCCTTCTCAATCCATAGGCTGCACTTTTGGTATGGAAGGACCAAGGAAGAGAGCACAGGCACCAAAACAATAAGAAACATGAGCAGAGGAGTATTTTTTGCTAGCAGATGAAGTTTGCATGTTGATGGATGTATGCATGAAGACCTATGCCACACCTGCAAGCTTATAATATTTGTGATCCTGACAGAGCATAACTGAATGCTCTTTTTTAGAAACACATCCATCAATGAAAAGCTTACATGACTAAGAATTAAGTGAAAATGGGACAGAAAGCTCTGGTGTTAGCCACTCACACTGAGTACAAGGACAAGAATATTAGTGTAGAGAAAAGAGGGCTTTGTGTTAGGCCCTGTGGGTTAATAACAAGGGTTTGGTGTTTTGTTTAAAACCCAGCAATGCTGTAGAATAAACTGATGGGGATGCGTTGTTGACAACAATACTAAGTAATATATATTGAAACTTGGCACTACATAGGGCCATTCCTACAAACGTACTAACTCAGTGGGGGGATGTGTAGTTTCATTTAAAGAGTGACTATGTGTCACAGTACTTTTAATTATTAACCCTCAAATTCGGAAGGTATACAAAATTGTGGTCTGTATATTCTTTTGTATTGGTAACTCCCAGATACGTAGCAAATTTCAGGAGCCTGGCAATTTCACATCTACAGTAATTGACTGTGCTCCTCAGCTGATGTTTGGTAACACATTATACAAGGAACTGGCACAAAAGCTTTGAGTACACAATGAGCTACTATTCAGTCTGTTCCAGAATGGGTGCATTATTTGTTCTCATGATTTTCTAAAAAGTGATATTAAAAGGAAAATTATCTTTTAATTAGTACAAGGCTCATTGCAAAAGAGGGATAATGTTGATAAATATTTCCCTTTATTATCATGTGGTTGTAACAGTTTATGATAGCACAAGTAGGGATGCATATACTGAAATTAGCTGGAAGCAAAGGCCCTAGAGCTAACATTTTGCCATTAGCAGCCAAGTTCAATGAATTCCTAATCATTAGGCTTAGGAGTGCTCAGATTGTAGAATTTATTTTTCCTCCCCATAGAAAAATATCAGTGACCATGGGGTCTTTATATGCAACTTTGGCTTGAGATTTGCAGTAATTTATGACTGTGATGCAGACCTTTTTTTCACTACAGGTCAAACAGGATCACAGGATTACTAGGT